>QVNW01004771.1:0-15629 GCA_014825475.1 Pseudomyrmex flavicornis
CGTGCGTGCGTGCGTGCGTGGATGTGTGTGTATGCGCACAATGAACTTACGTGTGTCACGATGCATACATATGTATATATTTCTGCACAGACTCAGCAACGCATATAGTATCGCGGCCAATGAGCGAACGTGTGCTGCACTTAAACGGGCACGTGCGTGCCGATTGTAAGAATGAAGCGGAGGAGAAAGGAAGGAAAAGAGGATTAAGAAAAACAAAGAGGTGGAAGACAGTCATGCCCGCAGTGTCGATATTTATTGCAATGTTATCGGAAATCATGCTGAGAGTCGAACAAGTGAAAACAAGTCTGCATAATTCGATAATACAACAGGAAAACAAACAAAGAAAGTCAGGTAGGCAGAATAATTGATTTTTTAAAGAAAAATAATAAAAGTAGGAACTATTTTTACTGAGACATTTGTTTTAGTGTATTACAAGTGTATTACACCACAAAATGTTTTGTTTGTTTGGAGCCATAAAATCCTTTTTGCAATTTTTTTTGTTTGTTAGAGAAAGGGGTGTTGTGTTTATCTATGCGTCGTACCAAGCAAAATCTACTCAAATATGTGTATTTCGATCTAATAAAATCCATCTTTCAAGTAGCTTCGAGAGATAACACGAAAACGTACCTAGATAAATATCCAGTGTGAGATAATGTGTATTTGAGATCTACTTGGAAAAGAACTACTTAAATAGAAGGTGAAAGCAAGCTACTTTGCGCATCTGCGCATCAAATGCACTTGTTCATTTCATTGTAAAGAACGCGTACACACACGCAAGTACAGAGAGAGATTACAAAAGATTAGGAATAAATTTGGATACGAATTGCGACTCCGGCTTTCACGATTTATTAATTGCGAAACAAAGTGCAGATTTTGTGCTGAATAAGTATGACACAAAAATGCAAGGTCCGTTTTGTTTGTCCGTCTGCCGAACTGCCTGTGTTATTTAATCGTTTTTCACGATATTACTAATCGCGCGATTACGCAACACGACTGTATATAACGAGCACTCGTTGTTGTAATTTATTTATTATCTTATATATATTATAATCGCGTGTTTGCAATTAATAAAATTACAGGTGACACTCTCGACACTCAATTGTAATGGAAATATAAAAAAGCAAATATTAAAAATTGGAATTTTCAAGAACACACACCGAATCACGTAATCATTGATGATGTCGAGAGAAAGAGAAAGAGGGGAAAGAGAGAGAGTAAACACACATAATATATCATCAACGAGCGATATAGCAAAATCTTAAAATAAATCTTGTCGATTATTAATCTCGCCACTTGTACAAGCATATTGATAATTATTTTCGGCTAATCGAATAATCGATCGCCGAGATATTTAGAATCTGCAGTCCGGAAGGAATAACACACGCATACACACACGTTTCTCAGTACATTTATTAGTCGTTGATAACGACGCACCGATAACACCGATTATCGTATACGTAAATCTTTGAAAACCGCGATCTGTTCCGTATAGAAACGGGAGAGGGAATTCATCCCTCCTCCTTTCGGACGAAAAGAGACGCAGTGAAAGAGAGAGACAAAGACTTTTTCGTATATATATTATTGTATTGCTTCATAACTTAAACAATGTATCAAAGTACATACACGTTGTGCGAAGAAAAGAGATATACTATATTTCAAATGCCGGCAGAGATCGCACCGCGCGCGATAATGAAATAAAACGCGAGGCCGAACGGTGTCGCGCTGACTCGCGCCTGAAATAATCGTCGAAAGCATGATTCAATCCACTTAAAAGATGAGTTAACAACTTATTCTCCATTTGTAAAATTTGTTAATTTTGTTTTACTCAATTTTATACTCAATTACTTCCAAGAAATCCGATCAAAAAATTCTAATTTTATGATTATTTTTATAGTTTTTTAGTTTTATAAGTTAATTTTTTTTTACATTGTCACACATGGATGTCAAGTAATTCCAAAGTGAAAACACCACTCTCTATATATAAGAATATTGAAATCTTTATTTAATCAAAGAATTTAACAATTTTTTTCGTTAATCAAACCTTTAACTTTTTTTTATTGTCACATATAGATATATTTTTACATATTTTGTATTTGAATGCGTCGTAACTAATCTCATGTTGTCTGAGTATTAAAACCATGTTTGACGGCACTGATTCAGACGGATCAACGAACTCAGCAATGAATATTCGGAGATCGCGCCAGTCGGCGCGAAACAGGCAGAGGAAAAGGATAAAAAGAAGAAAGAGAAAAAAGAAGGAAAAGAAAATGAAGAAGAAGAAGAAGAACAAGGAGAAGGTTACGGAAGAGAAGAGAGCTGCAAATATGCACACGTGCGCGGCGTCATAATCTTATCGTCGATCGCGCGAGTGATTCAACTTTGAACTTTTGGTTGGCCGTCGGACGAAAATATATCCGCGGATTCGGCTATCGAAATGGCCGAACGGGAACGCAATTATACAATCACGAAAATATTTTCGTAAACTCGAAGTTTTATTAAAATTTTCTGTTCGATCGGAGTCGGGAAAACAAAGACGATCGATTTTATCGGTCTCAGGTAGGAATCAGTTAATCCCAATCACACGGTTGTGTGTATCTTTCTATAAAAAATATAGTACACACACGTAATACTTAGAATTGGTTAAACTGAGATCATGCGTCGAAAAATCACGCTAGACGAAGCCGTAGAACAGTATGTTTTAATACCTATTACACTGTATAACAGAGGAATCCTTTTAAATCCTTTTTAATACACCTCTGATGATTAAAAAAAATTGAGTAACACGTGTGTGTGTATTGGCGAATACTTTATCTCATTGATTACTGAATACTTTTTGATATTAATTCTCTTTTGCGTGTAATTGAGGCCTCTTGTAATTCTTTTTGGAAAAGAAGTAAGTTTGAAGAACGTGTCATTTTCTTTCTTTCTTTTTTTTTTTTTTTTAACTTATCTAAATGCATTATCATTTTGGTAATTTATTGAAATAATTTTGAATATAATCTAGATCCAAGATAAGCGAAGGAGACTTACACTCGTCTGGGCAACGTCAAGGAACGTAGAGCGAACCAACAGTTCTAGACCGGTAAATCCGCTCACAGCTGGTGTAACGCGCAGCGGAGAGGAGCACCACCATTTCGTCGCTCAATTGTATCTCGTGCGCCGAGAGTGCACTTTCCATTCAGACGATACGATGACGACAGTTTCGCCGCAGCGTGATCAATCGCACCGCGCAAAGGCATTATATCGCACACATTCGCACGGGAGAACCGAGAGAGTGAACGAAAGAAGAAATAATTGTTTCAATGCTAGAAATACAAAGTCACTTCTTGCAGACTGTATGGAAGATATGCACTGGTCCGATCTAATCTCGTTACGAATGTGAAGAAAGAGAGAGAAAACATGAGGAAAAGAAGCGCCGAGAAGGAAACGGACTGGCACAGGCTGCAACATGCACAAGCGGCCGCGATATCGTACGATATCGTACTACATACCGAGAACTACACGTCAAGGCTCTGGCAAAAAACCGCATCGCCGAAAAATTAACGCATCCGCAACGAACAGAAATGCAAACAAATTAGCAACAAAGCCGAGCACGGTAGAAAAAAAAAAGTTCTGCTCTTGGTTGCGAGACTTCTCACGAGTGATAAAATTTACAGATAAATGGAAAGAAACCGAAGAGGAGAGAGAGAGAGAGAGAGCGCGCACAATGTTGATTATCGAAACATGTATATACATTGCATCACAATCGTTTCACAGAAAAAATGCATAACACGCGCGCTTCAAAGTCACGGCACACATCCCGGGGATTCGCACAGGTAAACGAGAGCAAATCAGTAGCGAGACGATATATTGTTACTGTTTTTAATGAAACTATCTACGACGAGGAAAACCGTCTGTTCGCGCGCGTTGTTCACCCGAGGCTCGAAATATTTTCTGGCAAGCGGTAATTTTTACATGGCGCGAACGACTGCTGGGTAACAACGGTCGCCAGCGAGGAGAAGAAACGTACTACTACCGTCGCGTTGTTGGAACTCGTGCGGTTTCGACGCGTCTAGCTCCATCTTGACTCGACTCAGCGGCGTCGGCGACGGCGGTCGCTCTCTCGGTTTCGCACACACGCCACACGTTCCTTCAAGCCGTCCGCTCGTTTGCTCGCTTGTCCGTTCGTCCCATCCGTTTTCGCTCTCTCGCAAGCCGCGTCGGGGAAACGCGCGCGCGCGCGCGCTCTCTTACGCACGCTCGAGCCGCTCTCACTAACACAATAAATCCATTGTGAGGGAGAATTCTTGGCGGCGCATTTTGCGTGTACGCGGTAAGAGAGAATACGGCGCGGTGAGGGAAAGGTGGAAAGCGGAGGCGCAAGGAGTCAGAGAGAGAAGAAGATAAAGTCACCGACTCACAAGTCCGGACTTGTCTCGACTAGCCTGCGTTCGCGGATGTCGTTACGGTGAGGAGAGAGAGGTGGAAGAGACAGAACGTAGAGGAAGAAGAAGAAGAAGAAGAAGAAGAAGAAGAAGAAGAAGAAGAAGAAGAAGAAGAAGAAGAGAAAGACGTGCTCCCGCGTGGAGGGGAAAGGCACAGGAGCGAGAAAGAGAATTATGGAGAAAGGTTCTGGTGTGTGTGTGTGGAATGTGTGTATGTGTGAAAGTGAGGTGGGAGGTAAAAGTAGCAGATGAAGGGGGCGAGAGAAAAAGAAAAGGAACCGATATATACCAGAAGGAAGATTGGTGGGGAAGGAATTAATGCATGCCAACGAGAGACAGGAGAGAGAGAAAGAGAGGGATAAAGAAAAGAACGGAAAGGGAAGCACGAGGGAGGGAAGGTACGAGTGTATGGTCGTCGTATAAATAGATAAGAGACGATATAGGCGTCGTATAATACGACTCCTAGGCAGGGCAGGTAGTGGATGCTCGTAACATGCGACTAACTATTCCACTCTTGCTTCCCACCCAGTGCGAGCACCACCGGGAGTCACTGACACACTCGTGCGAGCTCATACATACACACACACACACACTCATACATACACCGAGACACGAAGAGAGACACCGAAGGATTGGAGAGGAGCGAGAAGAGGTGGCATGCACGCACGTGTACGCACGCGCACATATACACACCGTGGCATACGCGCACCCACATCGACACAGACCGGGGTCGTCGTATATAGCCGAGTTCATTCGTGCACTCGCGTAAATGCCGCGTACGGATGCGCGCGCGCGCGTGCTCGATCTCTCTCTCTTTCTTTCTCTGCACACACACGTTCGTTGCCGCTCCGGTTTTCGTAGCTGTTACTACTTCACTGATACTCCCGACAGCTTCATCTGGTTTCACTCTTGCACTCGTGACTCACGTCGCGCGTGTGACACATACGAACCGAATGAACGGGGAAAACAAAGTGTGTACGTTCGGTGAACAACTCAGAAGAGGCTTATTTGGCCTCGGTCGTGCGTTCCGTCTTGTTCCAGCGCGCAACAGAGTTGTACTCCGTTCCTCACAGTACGTTCGCGTGCACCAGCGCGCGCGTCACGTCACGAAGTGCGGTCGCTACGCGATAGTAGTCTTTACCGACTGGGAGAGTCGGGCCGAGACAACGCGACGACGGCGACGGACGGCGACGGACGACGACGACGTCGCTACTCGGGGGCACGAGCGAGGATTAACCCGGCGACACCGATTATATATATATGACATCGCTGTCGCCGCGTTTCGTTGTGTCATAATGTTTCTCCTCAATGTTTCTCCTAGTAGACCTATCTATCTCTCTCTCTCTCTGTCTCCCTCCTTCCTTCGCTCTCTCTTTCTAATTCCTATCGATGAATCTCTCTTCACTGTCACGCTCGCTTGTGTGTATGTACGGACTCGATTGCTCAACTGAACCGCCTGCGACGAGCCGGAGTCGCACTAACCCAGCAGCTAACCACGCGCATGCACACGTATATATATACATACATACATACATACATACATACATACATACATACATACATACATACATACATACATACATACATACATACATACATTACATTCTACACTTATTTACTGTGCCTCTTTTAGGTCTTTTCTACGCTTTCTTCCTCCTCTTCCCTTCGCCTTTCCGATCGTTACTTTTTCTCCTACAAATACCGCTTGTATGTGTCACGACGTGTAGTATACGCGCGCACCAAGTTTTGCTTCTTTGGATAAAACGACACATGCACGCACGCACGCACACGCGCGTCACTGAGAGCGCGCTCTCATATACACTGACACATTTGTGTACGTAAGTGTAATACACATATGCACACACGCAACGGAGAAGAGGCTCACGATCGCTCTCACTGACAGTGTATCACGCGTATCACAGTCGTCCCCCGTCAGCACATTCACACGAAAGGAGATGCACTTGTACTCTGCGCGCTGAGCTGGGCCGCCGCCGTACGCAGAATGCCGAGTTGCTACACGCTGCCTTACGTCGAGTAGTGGCGCGACGACTCGCCAAACGCGCGCGCGACCATCGATGCTGAACGTTCGTGAGCGTTCGTTCGAGAGTCTCTAACCCGGAGCAGCACACCTACGCACACACGATACACCAGCCGCCACAGAGTAGCCTCAGCCCAGTGGCGTCGCCGTCCGCGCCGTCGCCCCGTTGCTGATTATCCCGGCTTTTTTTCTTCTGTCCTAATCCGGATTATATTCCTTACAATTTCGAAGAAACACATTTGTCACGCTTTCAAGGTAACAGAAAATATACAAAAAGAAGCAGAAAAAAAATAAAGGGAGGAACTGTACTGGAAAATTTGTAAAAAAAACAGACTGAATTTGAAAACAGATTAGTCCACAAACATAAAACAATTGAGAAAATTGAAGTTGAAAAATAAGTGACATAAAACGTTTTATTTATTTGTCAGGCGCGAGTGCAAATGGAAACAGAGTTTTCGCAAAAACATGACGCAATTTCACTCGAGCTTTTTATTTCTGACTAAATAATTGTCTTGGAATAATAGTAAATGCAAAACCGTACGAGCTCTTACGGATTCGCATTACGTTATGTATATATTTTTAGCTAGACGATTACGAATCTTGTCTCTTTCTCTTTCTCTCTTAGTGAACTGATTACGTACAGCTGATAGCCTCGCATAGGCAACTAACCACTAGTTGGATCACGACGAACTATGAATCACACCAGTGACTACGCATAGTCATATGTTATTTCGGAGTCTTGAATTCTTTACGAATAAACAAAAGAAAAATTACAATAAATTCTATTCGTTTTCTTTTTTATCGTTTCTTGTTTTTTTTTTTATGTTATTCAATAAGAATCAACTTTGACAAATCTCGTTGTAATCTCAAATGTTTTACTCAAATGTCATACTTCACTGCAGGTATTACATTCGATTTTGTTTGTCTTGACTATTTTTATTATTAGTCTGTTCCATAGTTTTTTTTTATCTACATTTTACTATCATTACTTTGTTATTCATAGATAAGATAATCTTTGGAATAATATACTTTACCAGATTTTAAAATTTTATGAGACAGAAAATGCAGAATTTTATATAGTGACGTATTGTTATTTTAGAAATACTGAATTTTTTTATTTCTTTTTTAAAAACCTTGTGAGTACAAAAATTCTTTGAGCTCTTTTTAACAGCGAAATCTGGCTTCGCGTTCTTTGTCGAGTTTTGCAAACAGTGTATTAACGAGTGTAAGATTAACGAGAAAGAGAAAGAAAGAGAGAGAAGAAGAAGTGCAGAGACAAAGTAGACATCTGGCGTAACAGTAGCCTCTCGTACGTTGTGCGTAAACGCTTGGGACGACTTGTGCGCATCACGTACACTTGCAAGTGTACACACGATCGCTATCTGCATAGCCAAGCAGGAGCGGGCTGTTACACGCGACTACAGATAGAAAGCTATAATAGATTCAACAACGAATGCATGAGAGCAATTAATGCCGCACAAAGAATATGTCGAGAAAAAATTCTGTATTGACGAGTTTCAATGTCTTCTAATTGAAGAGAGAATTGAAGTTTAACGTGAGCATTAAATATAATACTATTTAATATTATATTTTTATTTTGTTTTGCAACTCGATCGAGAGAAGAATTCGCAGTGAATCGCCGACACAAGTTTTTTCCTTTTTCTTTTTTTTTTAGTATAAACTACAACTTTTTGTCTATTTCTTTATCTGACTAAAGTGTTTGGTTAACGCATTGCATTTCTGCGGCGTGTGGACAGAAAAAAATATGAAAAGAAGAAAGAGCAGAGAAAGAAAAGGCACAGGGCAAGTGTTGCATGTGTGTGTTGTAGACATATGCGTGAGATATGTATGTATGTAACTTGTGTGTACGCACATACAACAGATTGTACGAAATCATCAAGCGGGTTCTCGAAATTTTCGACAGCGATCCAAGAATTATCGCACGTATCGATATATTTCACAGACGATATCGTAACACAAACAGATACTGAAGTAGTTGGTAAACACAGAACTATGATTATACACCGTGCCAACTTTTTTAATCACAGCGCGATTCTTTTGCAATATTTAAAAAATTTCGACCGATCGGGAGTATAACTTTGTGATGCACTCCGCGTTCTCATCGAAAATATCGTTATTTTAAAAGTTTCCGACATTACACGTTCAGTGACAAAACAAATTACGCATTAAAAACATTACAGTAACGTTATTCTATCACAATACTGGGATGCTGTTGAATGAGCCTGTGTGAAAAGCTGGCTCCAATTATTTGGTTTTTAAAAATGTGGGGACAGTTTTAAACATACAGGCATGAGCCTTTTGGCTGGTCTCGAGTCACGTGCACACTGCCAAGCATTCATTCTCCCCTTATAACTAGTCTACGTATAATTCGCACACGAATGTCTGGCGCGCGCACGACCGCCGATATGACTGACGAGCCCCTACCATATCTTCGCAAAAATGCACCTGAACATACCACGTTACGACAAGATAGATAAGAAGAGAGACAAGATTAGAAAAAAGAGAGAGAAAGAAAGAGAAGAAGATGCAAATCGTTTTTCCATTTTCCGGAAGCGCGGGAGTCGTCCATAGATAGCATGACTCTTTAACTCTTATCGGGATAATCTTCCTCGAACTCAACGAGCAATACTTTTTGTGAAAAAAGTATTCCCAAAAAGAGAGCATTGCAATGTACACGAATACGTGTTTGATTGATAATCACTTTATGAAGAAGCATAGGATTTTTATGTTGAGAAATCACTTTTAATTTGAATCGCGCAAATGCGTATTCAAAAATATTCATTTTTATAACAATGATTATGCATGATCTCGGATAGTTTAAAATTTCAAAATCAATTTTCAACAGTGTTTGAAATTATACGCGCATAAATGAATTTTTTTCATGCGCAATCAATATATATGTTTATATAAGATTCATAAAAATATAAATTTAATTTAAAATATATATATTGATTTCGCGTTTAAAATTATATAAACACATACATATTTTATCGAAGTAATAACGCGTTATCTATCTTTCTGTGCAAACAAATTTGCGATCTGAATTTGTGGAGAGAGAGAGAGAGAGAAAATTAATCTTTTTTTTATATTTCTGCACAATTCTAGAAAAAAACTTTCATAATAATTTATTACGTGTTTAATTCAGACTTGAAAATAGTATTACTGAAAGTAATGTCACATGTGTTGCCGTGGCGCACGAAAAGTCTCTCTCTAGAAAGCCGGAATCTACAATTAGAAAATTAACAATCCAGAAACACTAGAAAACGTTCAGGTCGCAAGTTTAAACGGCTTTGAGGAATCTCACACGATCGGGCGTTATGAAGATGCTTAAATGTCACCGCGTCGTTAGTTCATGTTATAAAAAAGTTTCATAAAATTGCTTAACACGTAATTAATATACTTAACATATTGGAAAATAATAATATAATGCTCCTGCGTTATTTCGAGCAATATATAAAACGGCCGATCGTCTCGTCGTTTCGTTTTCGAATCGAAGTGCAACGACGAGTCGACATGAAATCCATCTTTTTCGGATGGATTCTCGCGCGCGCAAGAGCCGCAATCGACTTACCGAAGATTATACGGAGCAAGCGAAACCGGCCAATGATGAAATTATATAACGTCGCCCCGCTTTAGTGCGTGCGTGCGTGCGTGCGTGCGTGCGTACGTGCGTGCGTGCGTGCGTAGGACGATTACTAGCGTCCATGACGGGTTGGTGTTCTTTTCCTTCCTTTTTTCTCTCTATATTTTCAATGCTTGTTGCACGTGCGCGCGTATCGATCGCTTTTTAAGTCCCGCAAATAACCAGTTCTGCCCTGGAGTGCAAAAGGATCCCGACCACACCAACGCGTATCAGCGGACTGTTAAGAAACTGTCGATTATACGTACGAGAACTCATCGACGATTTATCTCGTTAATGACATTAACTTTCTTTCCACGTGAAGTATAAAAACACGTACGCGGATATTGTAAGTTTAGAATTGTGTAGTTTTTTTTTTCTTATTATCTCGCTATTGATGAGAATGACCGAGCTAAATTCAAAGATTCACACGTACTGCTTATATCGCTTCATTTGAAACTCATGAAAGAATTATTTGATATGTTAATGTGCATGACAATGGGAGGTACATTAGCGTAAGTCGGTTTTGACTGACATGTTCGCGCATTTCGATGACATGAACGCGGAAAAACGAGCGCGAGAGATAACCGACTTGACGGTTCGACACACGGTTGGTGTTTATGATTGCTGTCTTTTTCAAGTGGTGTTTATGGCGAACCTCACGCGGAAACTCGGTTAACTTATCTCACCGACGCGACGAGAACGCGCAACACCACGTAAGAGCGCGATTATGCACACGCTTATCACGATATCGCAAAGACGAAAACGCGAGCTATAGTGATTCGGCTATCATCGAGTGCCCGTGTATATGAAAGTATCTGCTGGCTCTTTCCCAAGCTTTGAAAAAAATTCCCATGATAAAATACTTGAATTTCTTTTACCGATTTACCACAATAAAAACACAATATCTAGTAGTGTCTTCTAGAATATGTTGAACTTTTTTGAAATTGATCATTTCATCGTTAATGAACATATCTCGAGGTTTATAAATTATTACGAGAATTTCAAGCTGCAATATGTATTCTGAGAAAAAAAAAACGAAGGACTAAAAGTACATCCCGATAGAAGATAAATTCTCTGAATGTCGGTGACGTTGGCTGGCACGTGTAATGACGATTGACAGACAAGTCGATTCGTCGTCCATATTGCCTTGACATATCATAATCAATCGCAACTTCGTTGGAAACTTAGCTCGTCCTCTCTCCTCACTAAAAAATTCCTACATCTGGATACACAAGCTCAAACATTTTAATTTGCAGAGTGCAAAAGCTCAGAAACAGTTTGTAATTTTTCTAGCTATTGATTTGTTCTATTTGCAAGTGAGGGAAAGGACTAAGGTCCAATATGGAGTTTAGTCGCGCAAGAATCCAGACAGCCTGACAGCACCACCCTACACTACGCTATTGTTATAACTGACACAGAATCAATCGAAACTCTCGGCTGTACACGCATACACTTGCTGCGTCACTCGCAATGTCTTTCGTCTACGCGTACGGCTGTCGCTTGTATTCGTGCTTATTAATACTGTATTGTGATGTAAGTTTTCTGACAATATATTGTCTATGATTTCGAAGTACCGAAGCTCCGAAGCTCGCGATTTAAATTTTTTTCGAAACGATACATCATACATCTATGGATGATTGATTTCACATATTTGTAAGAAGTACAATACTTCAAAGTCAAGTGTCGAAAGAGAACATTCAAAATGTAAACGGTGCTTCAAAGTCGACAAACACGATCTTTATCGCGAACAGAATAGTGTCGTTTTTCGTTTCGGTCAAATCTCAGGTCAAAAATCTGCCATTTTTGGATCTTTCACCTCTGTATTATTATATAGAATATTTGTAAGCAACAGACATATTCTGTATCAATAGATTCAATTTTTTGTAATAAAAAAAAGTTAATGTAATTTGAACAAGATTGTGAAATTATTATAAAATATTTTACGTGTGAAATAAGTGCACGAGATAATGGGTTCAAAGAAATAAATCAAATTAAATTGTACAGTTTATAAATAATGTCAAACACAGAATATAGTAATACCGTTTCTTAACGGTTACTAAGAATCATTTAAATAATACAATAGTACGATGATTAAATAACATAATAGATTTTTGTGTTGCGTAAGAAAAAAAACTATGCGACGTAGTTGCACGTGCCTTCGTAGTTTTTAATGAAAGGATTTTTCCAAACGTGCGTCCGACACAGCGCATGTAATGTCACGTGTTTAATCACCCATTGAGATACATACAGCAACACACCTCAATTGATTCGCGTGATCGAAGCGTGTCCTGTTACGTACGAGGAGAGTAGAACATTGAGATAAAAACTACTTTTGTTCGTCAGATCACAGTAAAAAAACCAATCTAAGTAAACGTGAATACAAACTTGTGTCTTTGCTAACAAATTTTATGAAATAATTTATACTTCTCTATCGTGTGTAATCAGCGTATAAATATGTCAGAAAATATGTAAACATACAGAAAGTCATAGCGGCATCTTAGATCGCTCACTTAGATTTTATAATATTTTAATCACACTTCATAAATGGTAATAAATAGCAGTTAGATATACAGTGGCAATTTAATAATAAGTTCTGCTATTTGTTTCATTTGAAATAAAAACGTTGCGGAATGAGATGATACATCGTCACTGTCATAATTAGACGCTGATCGCATTACTTTTTCTTGTAACTACTTGACAGACACGTCATGAAACTAATTTATAACTGCAAAATAAAAATTGACTTGAATACCGTTTCGATGTGCCATCAATGTTATTTGACACACGTTAAGTGTGACAAAACTTGTCTCAAGCGACGTTGTACAGAGAATTCGAGCTTTTTTTTTTTTTTTTTTTTTTTTTATTTTAAAATGTGAAAATCCACATGATTGTGCAATAACGTATTACGCTTTCGAACTCTCATTTAACTGACACGTCATTTTAAAACCATGATTGAACGTTAGCAATGCACTTACGTGCATTGCTAACGTTCAATCATGGTTTTTCACAAATAGCGACGAGAGCGTGAGTCATAACGAGAGACCAGGTATAGCAGCAAATTATGACTACCTACTACGGAATTTTTATTTCTCCTTACTGCACACCTCATCCATTGATAAGGATGTTATCATGCAAATTTAATTCATATAAAAGTGTTTACACTGAAGAACATTGCAAAACCTTTGGCTCGCGAGCACGTGAAAGTCTTTAGCACGAACGCGACCACAAGTGCGGACAAAGTTCAAAAAATTTAATATTGTGTAGTATGTTAAATTTCACGTATTGTGTGTGTGTGTGTGTGTGTGTAATATAAAATTTTATCAACAAAATTACAAATGTAATCACAACCTTTGTTATAATAAAAACCTTTTACGGATTGTTTCAGTAGTAACTGTCATCCTAATTGCATTATAAATGCAATATTAGCTGAAAAGCAATCTGGCGGATATATCTAGTCGTTCGTTTCTCCTTCCACATTACAATGCGTATTTTAAGAAGTTAAAGTTATCAGCTCGCGTATGGCAACAGCTATGCATGTGCACATGTCCTGCGCAAGCGTAAACTTGAAATCATCGCCGGTAAGAGCACTCGATATAAGTCCATTTCTCGTCCCCTCCTCCTATACAATCTCTTCGTATATCGAGCTTTTATCGCGGTTTACGTTTTCCGAATAAATCATAAAATCTTATCGGCTGCTCGCAGTGAACGAGACAAGAGAAAAAAAAGAGGGTGAGCGTGACAACGCGATCTCAACGCCGCAGAAACGAAAGCGAAATAGCTATCAGAGCAACACAAAACGATCAGACTCATGAGCGTGACAGAAAAACAGGAAGGAGAGGATAGCACCGGGGACTTGCCGTAGACATAACGAGGCTCGACTTACAACGTAGTGGCGGGGATGAAGATACAACTGCTATCTGAGAAAAATTCGTGATTGCTATCCAGAATCTTCACGTGTATGTAGAGAGAAAGATAATTGTAGTTTACTTTGTTATCGCTATTCATCTGATTACAATTGATATCATACGGCTTTGCGAAAAAATTTTTGCAATTTTTATTCATTTTCTCTACAACAAAAAACTCTTCTATAAATCAAAGAAAAAAAAAAGGAAATGAGCAAGAAAAAAGCTCAAAGTGTTTGAGAGATAAAACCTCCCTCTAAATTAAATTGTTATCTGTTCTTCTAACAATCAAGGTAACATTCGAGAAGTTCGACTCTACGCAATAAAACTTAGAAACGCGCAGAAATCGTTTCATTAGATACCAAGACATGAAAGACTGGCATAAATTCATCAATCGAGCTTGTCACACAGCGAAGACGTAAAAGTCGCTATGACAATCCCGCTGCGATCGTCATCGTGTGTAAAGTGGGTGATATCCGCGCGTATAACGTACGTACAGCCCCAGAGAGCGGACATATACGTCTCTGAAAATATTTCATTCAACGTTCGCGGCGAGCCGCGTATCTATGTATGTATGTATGTACGGCATGTGCCAAGCATTGACCGTGGATGACGTCTAGCGCACGTCTATAAGCCTATTCCGTCGTCTATTAAAAGAATGCTCGGTCGCAATCTTGCGATTACACGGTACCTGCCGTGTACTCGTCACGCACACGTCCGCGTATAGATCCGCGTATTTGTGTCGTGCATACGTGTATGTGTATGCGCGCATCAAGCTGCGGCGGTTGCGTGCTCGCGAGCGTCTCGACGCGCTTCCTCGTAGCCTTTGTGAAGCGTCGCCGCTCCGCCGGTTAGCAACAAATTTCACCAGGATCGGACGAGTCGTCGAATAAGAAGGACCCCCAGCACTCCCCCCAAGTGGAGATGGAGAGAGGAAGAAGGGAGACAGAGCGAGAAAGAGAGAGAGAGAGAGAGAGAGAGAGTGAGGGAGGGATGGAGAAGAGGAGGAGGGGGAGAAGGAGGAAGCCCACCCGCTTTATTCCGAGCGAAGGTGTGGGCATTACGAATTGATCCACGAATACAGAACGGAGCACGCGAGCGAGTGCGCATTACTTGACAATACTTGTTTCTCTTTCTACTGAAACGACGCGCTCCGGAGTCGATTAAGAATATGAACATGAGAAACATATCGGCTTTAGAAGATTACATGTCAATGTACGTTATGTTTGATGGCACGTTTTTTTTAATACAGAGTATATGATAGTAAGTTCAAAAAACTGATGCACCTGAAGTAAAAAATTTATATCTATGTGAATCTGGCACTCGATTTTAACAAGAGTAATTTTTCACCTAAAAAATTGTAAGTATTTTGTTAATAGTTTGCTTGTAGAAATGACATTTTTGTTTCGACTGCATGAAAAGTTACAGCCATGTGAAAACTTATATGTCAAAATACTTCTGTCTCTTTCTCTCACTTTATTTTAAAACATATGTGATAAATTCCTTCATCAACTTCTTACGTACTGATTCACCTTCAAGTATTTAGGTGGAATGTTCGCACACGCTTATCTCTGCACAAAACGCGGAGAATGACACATTGATTGTCTCGGATAGGAACTACT
>QVNW01004772.1:0-16493 GCA_014825475.1 Pseudomyrmex flavicornis
ACTACCTTAAATTGTCGTTCTTCATTTATAAAATATTTTTTTATAAATAGTTTATTTCATCAATAATTATATTCTTAGTCATGCATAGTCACGCGTTTTTTTCTTGTTTTAATAGCTTCCTTTTAGCACCCACGAAATTCAGTCCTACGTGATAGAACTACCTTAAAATCGCGAACGGGTCAAATCGACTGGCGTTGCACATATTCCCGGAATTAAATGACGCGAATCGCGCGGGCGGAGACAAGCCACACTCGCGCACTTTGTGTGTGGGCCTCGGATTTGAAACCCTCCTCTCTCCTCGATTTTGAGCATATTCTCTCTCTCTCTCTCTCTTTCTGCTCGGGAGGGAGCGAGCACCACAACGTTATGTATACGTGCGTACACGTTGATTTATCGTCACATGCGTCACCGATAAATCATCGTGCGCGCGCATCTTACAAACGCGAGCAGTGATCCGTTGTCGAAGACGGGAAGAGAGGAGCGTAATGCTCTGTGTGTTTGCATCTACTACATCGCGCGCAAGTAGCGCGAGCAAGATTTGTGTGAGACGCTCTGAAGAGTCGGCCTGAGAAATAGAGACTCCGACTCTCCGGCGCGCGGTTGCATGGACAATGCGCATTAAGAATGCAGATGCGAAAATTCTCCCATCAATCTTCTCGCGCAGCTCTCTGGCATATAAATCTAGGTTAAAAACTGCTCGTTAATTCCGTATTTACTGATGAAACTTTGAGACGCGCGTAACGATTATTAATCTCTTTGTTATCAATCGTTTTCTTAAAATTCTTTCAAGAGGAGACGTGTTTTTCGACGTCAGTTAAAAAAAAAAAAAAAGTATTTTTCTTCCGGAGAGTAGAAATGCTCTTATTCCCTAGACAGAGTTTTCTCGAAATTTAATTAAAATCGAAAAGGTATAACCTGTTGTAATAAATAAAACGCGTTTAATGCTTCGATATCGTAAAAATTCGCGCTCGTCAGTGTTACGCGCGCGCGGATCTACCGCCATCTGCTCTTCTGGCCGAAGATAAACTACGCGCGAGAGGGCAGACTGGAGGGTTAAAGTAAAGTTTATGGGCTCGGCCGTCTTAATTAGAATGCCACGGGCGCCTCGCAAATCTCGCACATAGTTGCATCTGTCCCGGCTCGGATATCGCGCTTAAGCCTCCGCGCGCGACTCTTCGAGCGATCACCGGCGTGGCATATGGCGGTGGATTACGTCGCGTAATGCCGGCTACATCTCGTATCACGTTCGTGTCGTAACATCGTGTTATAATTCAAAAGTGTTTCTCACGCTGCTGCACCCGGGCTGGCTGGCGCGATGCGCGATTTATGTCGCGAATACGTCGCGCGACTCCCGGCGGATGATGAAGCGAAAGCTCGGCTGTGCGAAACAATTCCCGTTTCCTGCAGATGCGTGGCGCGCTGCGTCACTCAGAATTAGTCTCGAAGGTTGTCGACTTTTCTTCGACAATTTAACGTTTATTTTTGTCACTTGTATTTTCATAATCGAATAGTTTCGATCGGTTGTCAAATGGCAAAAGAAACAAAAGTTTCCAGATTTAACGCGGATCTATGAATTTCAAATATTTTCACAACGACTTTTTTATATCGACAGAGTTTTTGCACTGCCGTTCCCGAGAAGAGTGTGCAATTTATTTCGGAGAATTTATTGTCTTTTGCATCGCGACGGCATCCCGCGTCGGAAGGATCGGATGCTGGAAATTCGAGAAAGATATGGCTGCGAGATGTGCCAAGCAAAAAACGCCGCAGGCGCGTGATATATCTCTCAGAAATAAAGTAGTTATGCAAACTTTCCGCGATATAGTGTAGCGCGCGGATGTGCGCCCGCTGCACAGGGAGGGTAGGGTCCTTCCATAAATCCCGCGGGAAAAATCTCAGGAGCGTATGTCTTCGCGAATTTTGAATTGATTCGAGTTTCCGATGAAACTTGCGTTTAGCAAAACCGAATTTCACCGAGCAAAAATAACGCAAATTGATCAAACGTGGAAAAAATCTCTGTTTAAATAAGACACACACGTGCAAAAATAGAACTGCGTATAAATATAAAATTTTTGACGTACATTTGACGCACAGAAGGTCTATTAAACTATTGAAACAATATTTGTTCACAGATTTGCAAGGGAGGAGATTTAAATGACAAACATTGATCCAATCGCGGAAACTGCAAAATTATCAAAAATAGAAAAAGTTTTAAATTAAATGAGAGCGAATTAACGGTAAGGCGTAAATAAAAAAAAAAAAAAAAAATTCGAGTATACTAATTCTATTCTTTTACAGTCTCTCGATCGTCTCTCTCTCTCTTTCGCAACTGTTGTTTCGCCTTCGGAATAACTGCCTTCCATTTTATCCCGGTCGTTTAATGCGGCGGCCCGTTTTAGGACGCAACTCGTAACTCGATATTAGATGGAAGTTCGGGGTACTCATCGGGCCTGTTTCAGACCGGGCTCAGTTAATGAGAAGCCCCAGTTACTTCGACGGTGGTCCGGTCATAAAACTTTTGCCGACCGGAGTCCGCGCGATGTTTGCATCCCGGCGGCCATGTTTCCCGTGTACAATATACGAATCGTTGCAGCCTGCTCGGTGTAGGTGCGGGGCAAATATTGTGGCGTCTAGACACGATATAAGGTGTACAGAAATAATATTGTTTATTTGTTCTTTAATAAATACATTGAATTTTTTCAAAGAAAAATTTGCAACGTTATTTCTGAATTGCAACGCAACAACAAATTATTAATCTTTGCAAAGTCTTTGTTTCGTAAAAAGTTTCGACGTTTTCGCAAAATTTACGATGTGTAAACCACATCTCGCGACGCATCCTATTTGACAGACAGACGGGATATTCGCTTCTATAACGTCTTGTCGTTCCAAGTTCTCTTCGACGTTCGAGGCACAAACGTTTAACTCGTCGGGCGCGGCTGTTATTCAACGAAGACGATATGCCAATTTCGGGACACTGAGTATGTGGTTGTGTACGCGAAGAGGCGGAAACGTCGGATGATCACAGGAGAGATCCCGTCGTCCCGTCAGGGCTCTCTTGGGAGCGATTGTAGCCCGTCATTCCAGGTGCCGGTCCTTTCAAAACCCGCAAACCACTGTACGCTAGCAGTGATACATTGAATATATATAACAGTGGTTCTCGTTGTTTCCCGCAGTTAGCGTGTGCCGTGAAATTTTGTGTGTTTGAATAATTCAAGAAAAAAATGTTAGAATATTTTGTCTATAAGATTGTGTAGAACTTTTAGAGTTCAAAAGTCATTTGTTTTTGTTTTGGTAATTTTTTTCAGTAATATTTTTTCAGTTATATTTTGAAGAAATATTGCAATTTGAGAGAGAGAGAGAGAGAGAGAGCCAAATGCCAAAGATGCTTTCCGCGCTGTTGATCAGGAACTTGTTCGCGAATGCTTGAGATTCCCCGGTGCAATCTATATTATTAAGCACCATTAATTCGCGGCGAGGGTTCGTTAGGGTTCGTTAAGGTCACTCGGTTGTGTCCCGGAGATATTCGACACACATTCCCGACGAAATACGTCAGAATGCCAACTGAGGCTCAATTTTATCTCAGCCAAGGAGACAAATATTTGCGCGATCTCTCACGTGAAACGTTCTACTTTTTCTGTTTGTTCGAAGTGCACGCATCAGTTCGAACAGCTGATTGTAGGTGAAATAGTCAATTTGTCGTCATTACTGCGCATTCAAGTGCGATGTATCGCTTGTTCGAGCTTATGGAAAACAATAACTGCGGCGCGTACGTACGGCAAACAATGTCGCTTTTGCGCTGCGATCGTTTAACTTAAATTGCGCTTTCGGTGCACACAAAAGCGTCGTTACAATGCAATTTTACGTTTAGATTTACGATTAAATAATAATAATAATAATAATAATAATAATGCGAATAAATAATAATAATATTGTAATAACTACAGTAATAATAATAATAATATACGTGATATAGTACGTATATCATTATTATCTTGATATAAATTTATAAAAAATATAAAAGAAAATTATGAAAGAAAATAACAAGTTTTGAAATTAATAAAAAGATTTAAAAAACAAAGATAAAAAGATTTGAAATTACAACAAAATCAACGAGGTATATTTTCTCATGTTAAACGCTAAAATTTGAATATGGGCGATATCTGGCAAACTATCGAGAGGTTGGCCAGGTGGCGAATTAGAGAGGAAGCTCGTATAATCGAGTTGACTTTCAGGCATATTGGCAGAAGTTTGTTGGCCCGACGTCGGGAAGAGAGTATGGTTGGCAAGAGATACGAAATTTCGTCCGCTTCCGTTTCGCGCATGCTGTGTCGCCGCCACAGTTGCGGACTCGCATATTCGGGTCTTTCGCAGGAAGTGCAGCTCATGTAGCGCGAAGACTTCACAAGCTGTCTCTCTCTCTCTCTCTTTCGTCTAATTTCATCTAATTAACGCTTTTGCCATCAAAAAATGACTTGCATAATTCAGATCGCGCAATGAACTTAATTTGTGAAAAATTTGTTTATGTCATTTGCAACAATGTAACAATCTCGCATCGTGCGTCGTGTTGTGGCCGGCTTGATAGAAATGAATCGAAAAATAAGAAATGGATATGTGTCTGCAGATTTTCAAAATGCCAATTGGCAGACGCGGTTGTCTCGCTCGTGTGTGTTTTTCATCACCCTAACGATTCCTTCGGTGGCTGGTCGGGCTCGAGCTGCGAATCCGTACGCCAGCGATACCTTTGGCGCGCACGCCGCGAAGAAAGAATTTTTTTTTCGTAAAAACAGACACAACATAGGTATACTTTGATTTTTACAATAAAGTTGTATAAATTTTTTTAAGTATTTACAAATTTTAATGCGTAGTTCTAGTTTTTATTGTTGATGTTTATTACATTCATATAAGATATATACTTTGATCAATTATACAAATTGTAAAATATATATATTTATCTACTATACAAAGTGTTTGTCAATAGCCACCTCTAGTGAGCAAGTGCAACGGGATTGTATTGAATTGAAGAGGCTTTTACTAGTTTGCGAGTTTTGCAATAATTCATAAGTTAGTAATTTAGAAAGATCCATAAATCCAAGCGTGCGTCCGTTGTAAGGAGACAACTCAGTTAGAAGAAAAATGCTTTACAAACATTAATAATTAGTAAAACTGATTTAAAACATAGAAGTGATCTTGAAATTGAGCAAAGACTTTTCGTCTCAATCTAACTTGCTCACGAGAAATGACACACCTTATTACCGATATATATAATATTGTAATGCGTAATACATATAACTGTGTAATTTGAAATAATAAATTGATGCAATTAGAGTAAGAATTAAAAACTTAATTCTATTACTGTTAGCTGATCAAAAATAGTTCGGATCGCTACAGATTAAGTAGAGACGAGTTACAATGTTTTTAAACTTTTCTCTGTATCAGTGTTTTTATGTATGTTATATACGTAATTGCAACAAACTTTAAATACTTTTTAGATGTATCTTTTTCTTTATTCGCAGCATTTATATAAAGATGTAATACTGATTTCTGTTTTTACACTCAACTATGAAGCACTGAAAAGAAAGAGTACAAACGCTACGTGCACAGTATAGAAAACTAATAAATATAAAATTAACTGTTGATACATGTATCAAAACTTATACTACTGCATTGTACTATAATGTTAAACTTTTTGGCTTCAATATATGTACACACATATATATAACGTGCGTGCGCGCGCGCGCGCGTGTGTGTGTAATGTATATATAATATATGCATATACAGGGTGACCCGTATTTTTTTCTTATAATTATTATTATTTGATGAAAATTGTGTATTGCTAATTAAAACTTGTTAATAATTGAATTTATTTAATGTCAAGTGTTTGTGATCGACTGATCTGTTATAATATTAATAATTTGTCGGATGTGTTTCTCGATTTATGTCGTACTGTCGTACGTGTGTACTAGCTGTCATCGCGATGACTTGTTGTGTCCACTGACGGAATACGTTAAAATAAAAATAATAGCGATTAGATATGAATCCCACGTAAATCAAATGTACCTTTTGAGATACAACAAGTTTGTCTTCTAAGATGTACTTTTCACGTAATATTATCAAGCAAAACGTTTAAACATTGTAACCGTAGACCACAGTCAATACCACATGTACTTGAATCTAAGTGACAAAGTGAATGTACAACATTTATTATGTTGATCGTCAAATGTGGTGAAATTTTTTTGTCGACCGTATCTCTTTCGTCATTCTATTTTCCGTTATATTGAACTACAACTCTTATGGCAATACAATATTCTGTGTGTCAAGCTAGTCCAGTGGATAGTCTCAGTCTGTATTTTACACAACATCTACTAAATACGGATTAGAAATGACGCTCGTGACTTTATATAAACGATTTAAAATTAAATAGTCACAATCTGAAATGATAAAACATAAAGTGTTTATTAGAAACTAATTATAAGACAAATCTCTATACAAGCGTATACTATCATTCTACATAATTTTACAATTGTCTTACCAGGAACAAATACTACTTTCTGCCTTTTTTGTCTTTTTTGCTTTTTTGCCTTGATTGTCTTGTTCGCCTTTTTTGCCACTCTGGGAAATATAAGTTTTTAATGCATCCAGTGATTGGAATTATAGTAAACAGATGACACATTGAAACGTTGTATGTGAAAAAGAAGGTAACAACTATAGTGTACAACTCAAAGAAAACCGACGATTAAATTTGTTATAACGACAAAACATAAATTTTGAACAGCAATCTCTTTTCACATCAATACTTCTGTCGTTTTATATCATTAATAAATTCAAAACCCTTACTTTTGCGCATGTATTGTTTCTAGCATCATATATTTTATTATCAATGGCACTTACTTGTTTTGTCTCGATGTCCCTTATATCTTCGGAACGACACATTTTTTTCGGAGAAGAAGATTGTACCTAACAAACATTACACAAGGCTTTATTATAATATTATACTAGTTGACTGTCATATCAGAGTGACAGAAAGTGATTTCTGTACAGCAATTAATCCGTCAGATCGTACATCGCTTTCTATTATTTCCGACAATTTTGCTTACCGAACTGGAGTCAGATTTTGTGGTACGATCTCTTTCATTAGGAGTGTGTAAGACTCGTTTTCTTGGAAATTTCTGTTTTGACGTCTTTGGCGTAAGATGCAAAGGAGACACCTAAAAATAGTACACTATATCTCGCAAATGAAAAGGTGCACAGGTAAGACGACGAGAAATGATTGCAAGATTCACTCTTTATTACATCAATTTTCAGTTATTTTAATGTTGTCGAAAATCTTACCAATTTAATGTTTCCATAAGTTGAATTAATAGAATTTATGATTGCCCTAGTAGGTGATATCGCTGGCGAATATAACTATAAAATAAAACGCAATTATAGAAAATTCAACTCATCAAATCGATAAAATAAAAGAAAACGTGACAATTTGTTTGTAGACAATTCGTTTAGATCAGATATAAATTATTTAATAGTTTCCAAAAGCTTACCGACATCACTGACGAAAGCTTTTCGTAACCCCATGTCGCACTAAGATTTGTGCATAGTTCTCCCTGTGTTTCGTGATGTTCGATGATAAATAAAGTGTTCGAAAAACAAACAACATTAATATACATACCTATTATACTGCACAATAGTTTACTATGAAATACGTTACTGTGATAGAAAAACGACTTTGTTTGTGCAAGTCGTCTGCTAAAACATCGCTTCTATTGTCGCAAAATAATTTTTGAAATACTTACCACCGTGCTTATCGTTGCTAAAACTTTACATGTTTTTCTGTGTGCATTGACTTCTTGCGCGGTACCAAATGTCAATAAACAAAAACGACATTCTACCGGCTGTAAAGATGATAAGACAAACATTAGGTATGCATATTTTGCAAAAAAAGGTAACGCGACAGTTAAAGCGATGTTAATCGCGATCTCAGCAAAGAGCACATTTGTTATCGCATCAAGATTTGATCGTCTTCTAATATTTTTGAAAAGCTTACCTCCAATTTTTTAGTTTGCTCTTTAGTTTGAGCTTGCTTAAGCTCATTAAGACTATTGTTGATTGATTCGAGCTGGGATGTCTGCAAAGAATAGAAAGACACGTGTGAGCGTGTGTTGCAAGAAGAAGACACGATGCCACAACTGTATTTCGCAAAACACGATTACAAAATACGTTATAATGATAGAAAACGATTTTCACAGTGCAACTTCTTTTTTTCAGAACAATTTCCGTCGTCGTAAAATAATATTTGAAATACGTACCACAATACTTCTGAATTTAACTTCGCACGTATCACCATGCGCAACGAGTTTTTTTGCAGTCATGAAACTTGTTTTACAGTATCCACACATATGTGAGTTTGAAGAAGACGGTTTCTACGAATATTTAAATGTATTTCACAAAGGCCAACAAACAGTTCGGTTTAAGCAAAACAGAAAACAATCGCGGTAGAGAAACATCTCTATCGGATTTCTATCGTGTTTCTTTATTGTCGAAAACTTACCGGCACAATTTCGCAACATTTTTTAGTGTGAACGTCGAGTTCTTTTTCTGTATTAAACTGTAGTGGACAATAGTTACAAGAAAACATCTTTGAATAATAAGCAATACACAGCTGCACTGGACGAAAGACGAGTAGCAAATGCGTTAACGTGATCGAAAGTAAATTCAACATTATCCCTCTCCTGTTTTTCTCATCCCCTCTGAATCAAAAATATATCCAATCAGAAATCATATTTAAGATAGGTTTATGGATTCAGTTGTGTGTTTGTTCTGTTTGCTGATCTGAGCTGCTGTTTTGCAACGCGATAACTACTTATATAACCGAAAACTTTAAGGACAATCGGTCAACCTAGCTGTTGTTGTTAGTACTTTACGACAAGTCGAGAAAAGCACATCAGTAGCCAAAATGTGAATTTTGATTTCTGCTTCACATTTTATTGACACGCGCGCGATTCTAAAATCGCACATGCATTTAAGAAGAAACGAAACAAATTTTTATAAAAAATTGAATGGGAGGAAATTCCAGAGATTCGCGCAATCATGTAATTTTTCGATCGATTATTCGTCGATGATGCGAACTAAAATCAAGCCGACGTAAAAATGGTCTTAATTGCGTTCTCGCGAAATAATCATAATCTTGACAAAGTTGCCAGATATGTTTTTTTAGAGTCTCGCGTCGTATCACTCTCGCATCAAGTGCGTCAAGTTATGGTCAGCTGGATAGAAAGGAATCGGAAATCGAAACATGATATATGTCTCAGAAGTTCAAAAGCTAATTGGTGGATATAGTTTTCGATTGTGTGTGTGTGTGTTTTCATCTTACGATTCTTTCTGGTGCTGGTCGGCTCGAAAGGCGAATCTGTATGGTGATACTTCCGGCGCGCACGCCGCGAAGAAAGAACTTTTTTTGTAAGAACAGACATAACAAATACAGTTGGACTTTTAAAATGGAGTTATAGAAATTTGTGAGAGTATTTACAAATATTTTAATACGTAGTTGTCACGTTCTAATCTTTATTGTTAATGTTTATTACATTCATATTGTAAAATATATATACTTTGATTTATTATACATATTGTAAAATATATACATTTAGTTATTATACAAAGTGTTTAGCAATAGCTATCTTTTCGTGAGCAAGTGGAACGATCCGTAAAAGTGAACGTGCGTCGGTTGTTTACAATTAGCTTGGTTAAAAACAAAAAACATTTTCCATTATGTTGCTACGCGTTTAAAAATCGCGTTCGTGACGAATGTGCTAAAATTTGAGCTTTGTCTTTTCATGTTGTATCATTCACGCATTTTATAAATTAATAACTCATTAATTACTGCAGAACTCGTAAACAAACAGAAGACTCTACATTTCAATCCAACTGTTCTAGTTGCTCACGAGAAATGACACGCTTAAAATCGATAAAAAATCTATTCGTACATACATTTGCGTAATTGAACCACTATAGTGATGTAATTAGAGCAAAACGTGATACTTAATTATATTAATTTTAGCTGATAAAAAATAGTTCGGTTCGCAAAAGATTAAGCAGACGAGTTACAATGTTTTCAAACTTTTTTGTATTAATATATCCGTTCTATGCGTATATATTTAACAACCTGTGCATATTAGATGTGTATTGTCTGGGTTCATTTAAAGCATCTTCATATAGATCTAATAGGGGTTTTTTTTTTCATTTCCTCGACTCTGAAGTTATGAAAGGAAATGGTACATGCACTTCATGCAAAATATGACAGTAATTATGAAATTAACTGTAGATACTTGTAGAGAGATAGTATCAAAACTTATACGACTTCATTTTAGTAATATTAAGCTCTTTGACTATAATATCCATACATATATGTATATATATATATATATATATAAAGTATATATAATGTCCGCATATGTAATAATGTATACATATATATGTCTGCATATACATATACATTTTTATATTAGATACATATATTAGATACATATATAATATATGTATTAAATGTACATATACGTGTATATATTTTTATATATATATATATATATATATATATATATATACACAAGAATTTTTAAGAATCGCTTAAGTATAATTTCAGTTAAGTATACATATATATATATATATACACGCACGAGAATTTCAGTTAAGTATAAAATGAACTAAGAGTGCAAAACAGAATAGAGTAAAGGAAAGTAAGAAGCATTAGATATGAATTTTACATTAACCAAATGTACTTTTTGAAGTGCAACAGGTTTATCTTCTAACATGTATTGCTCAAGAAATATTATCAAGCAAAGCAGTAAGTATGCTATTGTAAGTATATAGACTGCGATTAAGAACACATGTAACTTACGTTTAAGTGACAAAGATCGTCAAATGTGGTAAGCATTTTCGTCGTTATATTGTACTATAACTTGTATTATGACAATATTCTGTATAAAGCTTGTCATTAGTCCAGTGGATATTCTCAGTCTCTGTATTTTACACAACTTTTATTAAAATACGAAGTAGAAATGCGCTCGTGACTTTATATAGACAATTTCAAATTAAACAGCCACAGCCTGAAATGATTACATTAAATGTTTATTATAAACTATTTATAAGACAAATCTCTATACAAGCGTATACTATCATTCTACATAATTTTACAATAATTGTCTTACCGGGAACAAATACTACTTTCTGCCTTTTTTGCCTCTTTTGCCTTTTTTGCCTTTTTTGCCTTTTTTGCTTTGATTGCCTTTTTCGCGACACTGTGGAATAGGAGTTTTTAATGCATCCACTTATTGGAATTGTAGTGAGCATATGACACATTCAAATGAATTTCATATGAAAAAGAAGGTAACAATTATAGTGTACAACTCCACTAAAACCGGCGATCGAATTTGTTATAACGACGGAAAATAACTTTTGAACAGCAATCTCTTTTCACATCAATGTTATGTCATATAATATTGAGACAATCAGAAAACCTTTTTTTGCGTATGCATTGTGTTTCTAGCATCACATAGTTTTTTATATATTTTACTAGATGATACTTACTGGTTTTGTCTCGATGTTCGTTTCGTCTTCGTCACTGAAACGACAAATTTTCGACGGAGAAGAAGATGGTTCCTAACAAATAGTACACACAAGGATTTATTATATATTACAATTATTGAGTATCTTATCAAAGCGACAAAAAGTGATTTTGATATCACAATTTCTTCGTCAGAGCCTTTCTATTGTTATTATTATATACATAGCTTTCTATTATTTCTCAAAATTTTACTTACCGGATTCGATTCAGATTCTGTGACACGATCTCTTTCAGTGTCAGTGTTTAAAATTCGTTTCCTTGGAGCTTTCTGTTTTCTTGGACGTTTTTTCTCTTTACTCCAGTTGTTTGACGTCCATGGCATAAAAGAAGGAGGAAGCATCTAAAAAATATTACACGATATCCCGAAAATGAAAAGTTGCATAGGTAAAACGACGAAAAATAATTGCTATTTTATTCAGTATTACATCAGTCTTCATTGACTCTTATGTTTTCAAAAATCTTACTATAGCAGTATCTATGGTACGTCGTAAACCAGGATTGTTTGCGTCATGTGTCTGTAGAAAAGTACTGTTACTTGACGTCGCTGACAAAGTAGATGGTAACTATAAAATAGTAAGAAATATCAGATTTGAAAGGCAAATAAGAGCCAATATACAGGGTGTTGATGTTTTAAAAATGCAGTGATTGATGTGTCAAATCGTACACAGAGATACTATAGAAAAGGTAACTCATCAAATCGATAAAAAAGTGAGTTTTTTAAGACATAATTTGTTTATCAAATCAGATATCAAATCATCTTATAGTTTCAAAAAGCCTACCGATATCTGTGGAACCTGATGGTCACTCCATATTCTCATAATACTTGTCCCCACATTATCCTATGTTTTGTGATGTTCATTGATGGATGAATGGAATTTTTGTTAAAAACAAACAACAATATTATACATATTTATTATACTGCACAATAGCCTATTATGAAATATAATGTGATAAAAAAACGATTTTGATTGTGCAAGTCGTCTACTAAAACATCAATTCTATCGTCAAAAAATATTTTTGAAATACTTACCATTACAGTTTTCATTTGTAAAACTTTACATGTTTTTCTGTGTGCAACGACTTCTTCCACTGTATTAAATTCCCTCACACAATAATAACATTGTGTTGGCTATAAAGAAGATGATAACATAAACATTACTTATGTATATTTCGCAAAAAATAACGTACAGTTAAAGCGATAATAATTAATTTCAGCAAAGAGCATCATCAGTTATCGCATTATCAGATCAAGGTTTGATAGTCTTCTAATAGTTTCAAAAAGCTTACCGTCATTTGTCGTAACATGTTGGTAATAACGTCATTAAGCATACGGTTGAGTATTCCGAACTGAGTTATCTGTGGATAAGTAAAAAGGCATGTGTGAGTAAGTGTTTCAAGAAGAAGATAATATAAATTACAAAATACTATATTCCGCAAAAATCAATTAAGAATTACGTTAAAATAATAGAAAACGCTTTTTACAGTGCAACGTCTCTTGTCAGAACAGATTCCATCGTTGTAAAATATTTTTGAGCTACGTACCGCCACAAGTTTGACTTTCCTAACTTGGCACGTATTCTCATGCACGACACGTTCTGCTTCAGTCACAAAATCCGCACCACAGAATTCACAGATATGTAATTCCGACAAAGACGATACCTACGAGTAATTCGATGTATTTAGGAAAAGCCAGCGAAAAGTTCGGTTTAAGAGTGGGTGCTAAAAGGAAGTTACTAAAATTTACAAGAAAAAACGCGTACTATGCATGACTAAGAATATAATTATTGTTGAAATAAAATAAACTGTTTGTAAAAAAATATTTTATAAAGGAAGAACGACAATTTAAGGTAGTTATATCACGTTTCATGGATGCTAAAAAGGGTTTTTCTATCACATCTATCACTTTAGATCAATTTATTAAATCGAAATGGTCGGTAACGTTATTATTTTTTTTAATGTGTCTGCTTTTTAGACAGTTCGAAGATATATTTAGTAGTTTTTGGAAAAGATCTCAGTCTATAAGTTAAAGAAATACAAACACAAATAATTTGCATATACCACATATGTCAATGTTTTATACCTATGTTCAACTTAATTTGTTTTATTAAAATGGTTGGTAACCGACCGTTTTTTGTTTGAAAAAAAAAATGAAGATTGGTTCAGACAATATTATATAAATAATTGGAATTTATGTCAGAACTTTTGTCTCGCGATAGAACCTTAAACCGAAGTAATAGAGAAACACTTCTATCGGATCGAATTTTTATCATGTTTTTTTAGTTTCGAAAACTTACCTGCAGCTGCGATAGTACATTGTCGCGACAGTTTTTAATGTGAACGTGAAGTTCTTGCTCTGTATCAAGCTGTAGTAAACAATAGTTACAAGTAAACATCTTCGAAGAAACAAGTAATAATATGATGAACACACAGCTGGGCAAAAGACGAGTATAAAATGCGTGAAAGTGATCGAAAGAAAATTCAACAACATACACACTCTTTTGCTTTCTTCATCCCCTCTGAATCAAAAATATCCAATCAGAAATTATGAGATAGGTGTGGATGGATTCAGTATATAATGTATTGTTCCGTTTGCTGATCTGAGCTGTTTTGCAATCTATCCGAAAACTGTAAGGACAATCGGTTAAAACAGATGTTGTTATTACTTGCGATTACTACCTGTGATAAATCGAGGAAAGCAAATCGGTAGCCAAAATGTGAATTTTGATGCCTCATTATTTTATTATGACGCGCGCGACTGTAGAATTATTACGCATGTGTTCAAAACTGAATAAAGCAAATTCTCTCATATTGCTTTATACCAAATGAAACGTAAGAAAGCTGTAGAGATTCGCGCAATCGTGTAATTCGTTGTTCGGTCATTCGTCGATGTCGTAAACTAAACTAAAGCTGACGTGACCAAAATATGGCTTTAGGTACATTCTTGACAAAAAATCATAATTCTGATAGCCAATACAAATGGTTTTTTTATATTTTCACACGTCGTTGTAATCTTACTCTTGTAGATACTTGAACATGACGCATAATAGCTTGAATAGATTTTTATTTTTGTATTACTTTTTTTAAAAAAATATCTCAGGTAAGAATGTTGTCTCGTGACAGTCCGATCCAAAAGTTTTGTGTTTTGTATAGGTTAGAAGACCTTATTTTCTAGCGGTACTTACCGAAAACTTGTGTACAGTCTGCCCCACAGAAGCGTACCTGTTCCAATGCACACACACACACACACACATACACACACACACACAATAAAACATTGTCCAGAGTGACGATCTGGCAACGGCGCTATTCGCTCTAACACGCTAAATAACAGGAAAAGTTCTCTCTACATTTTTTGGAGTGAAAATCGACTTAAATTTTACTCTAATCATAGAGTCACTGACTGAGTTCATGTGGAGTCAATATTCACTTCAATAGAGTGAATTTATATACTCTAAGACAAAGAGTGCAAAACTTAACTCTTAATTTTAAAGTAAAGTTTTTCAAATTTTCACTCACAAAGTGAAGAGTGCCAAACTTCACTCCACCTTAAAGCGAAATCGCTTTTTTGTTTGGTGTTATTACCGGCGTTAAGTTAGCTGCTTAACATACAAGCGACGTATTTAGTAAATTTATATTGTAAATTTTACAAATTTTAATGCGTAGGTGTCATGTTCTAGTTTTTATTGTTGATGTTTATTACATTCATATTGTAAAATATATACTTTGATCTATACATATTGTAAAATATATATATTTATCTACTATAGAAAGTGTTTATCAATAGCGACGTCTAATGAGCAAGTGTAGCACGGTTGTGTGATTGAATCGAACAGACGTTTACTAGTTTGCAAATTTTGCAATAATTAATGAGTTAGTAATTTAGAAAGATCTGTAAAACTAAACGTGCGTCGGTTGTAAACAGACAACTCAATAGGAAAAATGCTTTCTTAGCAGTAATAGTTAGTAATAGTTAGTAAAACTAGTTTGAACATAAAAGCAATCTGTAAATCAAATTTATTGTTAATTATTTAAAGGGAGAATCAATTAAACCACACATATTAATTATTTAATATGATTAAAAGCCAAAAAACATCTTTCATTACGTTGCCGTGCGTTTAACAACCGTGAGTGTGCCAAATTCTGAGCTATGTCTAATAACTCATTCATTACTACGAAACTCGTAAACACCCAGCAGACTTTTTAGCTTAACTTACTTTATCCTATTTGCTCACAAAACATGACACGCTTATTATTGTTACAAATAATATTGTAATACGTAGATGTAATTGTGTAATTTTATTGTGTGATTTATTATTGTTGCAAATAATATTATAATACGTACATGTAATTGTGTAATTTAAAACAATATTAATGTCATAACAGTAAGAATTAAAAACTTACTCATTTTACTGGAAGGCGATCAAAAAGAGTTCGGATCGCAAAAGAGTAAGTAGACGTGTTACAACGTTTTTAAATTTTAGTGTATCCGTTATTATATACGTATTATATAATAACTTTCATACTTATTAGATGTGTATCTGCCTTTGTCCATCTATATATAAATGTAATAATGCATCTATATATAAATGTAATAATTTTTTCTATATTTACTTGATTCTGAAGTACTGACAAGAAAAAGTACAAACGCTTCATGCAAACGCTAGTTATGAACGCTAGTACGTACAAAACTACCTGTTGGCACATGTATCTAGTATAAAAAATAGTTACGATTTGATTGTATTCCAATATTAAACTCTTTGACTACAATATATATACATATATATAATGTTTATATACTGCACGCATATATATATAAAAATATATTTTAGACACATATATAATATATGTGCTAAATATACATACATACATATATATATATATATAT
>QVNW01004778.1:0-15880 GCA_014825475.1 Pseudomyrmex flavicornis
AACCCGTTCTTCTGTCTTCCTGACAAACGCCGCGCAACCGAATGAATAACGCAGCGGCAGTCCTATCGGGTGTCAACGCAACGCGCATCCCGCAACAATATATAAATGGGAAACATTATTAGCAAGAGTTTTATCTGTCACGCAATACGTAGTAGAAACATTTAAAGAAGCTGTCGATTGCACGACACAGATATAAGACAGTGGACATTAGAAGCAAAGGAACACTTCAATTTATCAACGTTTAAAGCAGGACTGCAAGAATATTTCTCAAAAGTCCTGTAATATTTTCTGACCGAAAAACGGCAAGGTTGAGTTGCTGATAATAACACGAGTATCAGCTATTGTTCACCGACGGTCTATTTACTTGTGATGTCCTTCCAAGGTGAATATTAGACTCGATATCACGGTTCACCGGGATGATCACACGAACCGACTGTTTGCGCGACCGACCTCGCTCTTTGTACGCGTCGATCGTGCTCTAGGCAGTTTTCTAATAAATTGACACAGAGGCAAGCTCTCATTAAATTGTTCTTTATTCAACTTAACTATCTACCAGCCCGCTGGGCTGCAGAACCGGCAACGAGAGTCGTACAAGATTCTTTTACGAATTCGGCAGATTGACTGTTTAACTGAAGAACCAAAGCGATTCCTTCCCGACTATATCGGCTGACTCTCCGACACATACTGCCCTTCTTTCGATCCCGGAGCTCGCTGTTTTTCTCCGGGAACGTTCGAGAAGGAATTTGAGCATGTGAACACCGGCTGATTGCCGTTTCACATGCTCGCGCTTTGCGACGCGCCGAATTGGCTACCCGACCAGTGGTGCCGTCGCACGGCCGATTCCTTACAGGACATACTTCGATACAAAATTTTAAAAAAGCACAGAATATAGTTTCACAAAAAGTGACAAAATTCGTAAGTCAAACGTCACAACGAGATAAACAACAATTGCAATTGTTATGTTCTGACTTCATAACTTTCGTAAAACCGTACATCACCAAGTATGAAATAAATAATGTGTACAATGCTGATAAAAGTGGATTCAATCTTGAAATCTATTCGGGTCGAACGTTAGCGTTCAGAGGTAAAAAAACAATAGAGGCATCTGCGCAATCAATATTATCAATGACCAAAGTTACACGATATTTCCAACGATACTTCCAACAATTTCCGCAAACAGTCAATTGCTTTTATCTTTATTTTTGTGTTAAAAGAAGTTAACGGAGAATTTGGATCCAAGGTGAAAGAAACTTTATTTAGGCCTACTAATATTTTTCTTACTGCATCTAAATCTGGCAAGCTCACATCACAACAGCCACTTCAAATGTGGCTGACAAAAATTTTTTTCCGAGTATTGGATCTAAAAGTCTTTTGTTGCTTGATTCTTGGAATGGCTACTGTCCTTCGATCTTTCAAGACGTTATACCAACTAATAAAGAGGTAACAACATTTATAATATCTAAAGGAACAACTGCTTTCATACCACTTGATATATGTGGGTTCCGTGTTTGGAAAAATTTTATAAGAAAGTTTTCAGATCGTGTATTATTATATAATTATGATATTAATTTGCATTTGCAAAACAATGTTATTAAATTGCAATCTCTTACATAATCAGTCTTCCTTACGATTCAGAGAATGTTTTTTTTTTATTCAAATACGCTTGGTATAAAAGCAGATACATTGAAAAAAGATCAAGACAATTTGAAAATCCAGTAGACTATTGTTCGATTTATCGTGCAATGCAAAGTTTGCTTCGGTGCCACATATGTCAAGAACCTGCTATAGTTCGATGTGCGTGGTGTAAACAATATTTTTGTATAAAACATTTTTTTAATGAATATTATTTTTGTGAAAATTATCAACAATAGAATATATACTGTTACATACACACGCACACAGATATAGAAGAAAAAATATTAAAGAGACGTTGTAAAGATTTTATCTAATAATAACGACAGAAGAAGAAGAAGATAAACTTACAACACACACTACTTTAATATGTGATTTTTATTTGTATTATTATATTATTGACGTTGTATTATTATTATTTTATTTGCTTAATCCTATATTTTTATGTATCATTATACAGATCTTTATGTATTAATATACAGGTTAGACAAGGATATATAAATGTCAAATGCGCGTAAATACGTGTAATAAATGAAGCGTTTTCGATGTAAATGCATTATAACACAATGTATCGTTATAAATATATATATAGTTGAAGTCAGAAAACTATTTTTGTTCTTCCATTATTAAAAAACTACTACAAATATTTTTTCATAACACAAAAAATATTCAAAATTGAAGAGAAGACAGGCAATGGGAACTAATTGCAGGATGAAATGCAAAATAAATCACAGAAAAGTGATCATCTAAACGTTTCGACTTATATTTAAGTCATCTTCAGTAGATTACTTAGAAAACAGTCCAATTTAATGTCGAAAGTGACGATGAGAGGAGCTGTATGAAAATGTCGTCAATACTGTATTGCAGTATTGACGACATTTTCTGTCGTCGTCACTTTCTGCATTAGGTTAGACTGTTTTCTATTGTAAGTAATTTACTGAAAATGACTTATAAGTCGAAATGTTTAGAAAACTTTTTTGTGCTTTAGTTTGCATTTCATCCTGCAACTGGTTTCCATTGCTTATTTTCTCTTCAATTTTGAATTTTTATCCGGAACCGGAGGTCACTCTCAACTTTATTTGTTATTTACAAAAAACATTTTTTTCAATAAACAAATCTTTTTTTTATTTTTATTTATGTCATTTTGTAGCAATTACCTTGCTGTTAAACTTTTATTTCAAACATTGTTCTGTATCTCTTGTATTTTAAGAGATATACGCGAGATATACACGATAAAAAAAATGTAAACGCTCTTTTATCTGTAAAGTCAAAAATCCCTTTAAAGTGAAAACGGCTACGAATGTTACATACCATTATTCATGTATTGAGGTTTTCTACATACTCATAAAAATTTATTCAAATCGAAGGTTCGCGGCCTTCTCTTGTGAATAATATTGTGAAAGTTTTAGCCGGCGGTCGTTGTTCATTAAAAGTTATTAACAAAAAATGTTTGACAAACAAACACGACTTTTATTTTCAGTAATAACATGTAGACTAATTAAAGAATACATATCTGCTCTCAGTTCATCATCATTTTTAGGAAGACATTCTAGTTGGTAAGGCTACATTCTAAGTTGCTGATACACTTAACGTTTTGTACCACTAGCAAATTGATAAATTTTTTGACATTATTGCAACTTTATATCCCATTTGTGATGTAAAAGAACAGGAGTAAAAATATAACAGTATTACAACAACAGTACATTGCAGTATATGACTAGTTTTTTATGTTTTTTTTTGTTCGTGTTATAAGCGTGTAGGCAAAGGGGAGTGGCTTTGCTCCTTCTTCTGCTTCTTTTCCCCTTCGAAAAAACCAATTATACATTTTTGACATAAAGCGACATTTAATTGGAACCTATATAATTTAATAAAACCTATGTAATAAAGAAATAAGGACTTCCGTTTCCAGTGTTTTGGTGAATAGGTGTGGTGAATGTGGTGGATGAAAGAATAGCGTGAAAAGGGAGAAAGAGAGAAAAAAAGTGAAAAAAGGTGAGAGAATGTAAGAGAATGTATGTAAGAGAAAGTAACAGAGAGTGTGAGAAAGTAGAGAGAAAGTTAGAAATAGTGTAAGAATTGTGTAACGTGGAAAATACAGAAGCATTAGAAAGTTAGGGAAGCAAGAGTGATAGGCGAAAAGAGTAGAGTCAAAACAAATAGAAAGCGCAGATAGTGGCAGATAAAGAAAGCTTAGGTGTAGAGGCGCGAATTTTGAAGGTTAGAAATGGAGTCGGAGAAAAAAGATAAGAGAGGAGCAAAATCAAGAAGTACAATAAGTAGTACGGCAGAGCCGTCTCTGAAAAAGACTGGGAGTGAGGAAAGGATTGCAATAACTGCAATGAGGGATTGGTATCTCAAAAGAAAGCGAGAATGCGAGCAAGAAAGAGCAGGACGAGGAATGGGTGTTTAAAAAGAGCAACAAATTGAGTAGATCAGCGATAAAAAAGGATGATCCAAGAGTGACGGATAGTGAGAAAGAATTTATTGATGGCTGGTAAAATTAGAGACAAGTGATTGGAAACAGATTAAAGAGATCAAAGAGAAGAGTGATAAAAGGAAGAATGGGAGGAAAGAGAGGACAGAAAAAGATGAAAGAGATAGAAAAAAGGAAAATTTAAGAGAGAAGAGAGAGGGAGAAGATATAGGAGGGAAAAACATGAGGAGAAAGTAAAAAAGAAAGAAGAGATAATAGAACTGAAAATGATAAGAGCGGAATTTGAAAGAGAGAGAGAATCCAGAGAGAAATGAATGAGAGAAAGGAGAGAGTAAAAAAGAATTAGAAAGACTAAAAGAAGAGCTAAGTAAGAAAGAGAAAAAGTGGGAGAAAGAGAGAAAGTTTTTGAGGAGTAAAATAGAAGTATTGGAAGGAAGCTGGTAAAAAGTGAAAGAGAAAGAGAAAAACATAGAAGGGAAAAAGGAAGTACATGGAAAAAATAAGAAAGTAATGGTAGTAGAGACGGGAGTAGAAGAAAGAATTGAAATATTAGAGAGAAAGGCAGAGATAAAAGAGAGAGAGGAGAGAAAGAAAAATATATTAATAAAGGGATTAAAATCAAAGAAGAGACGGGGAAGTGAAAAAAGAAGAAATAGGAGTGCAGGAATAGAAAAGGTAAAGAAGATAGGAGCGAGTAAAGGAGGGGAGGAATGCATAGTGGTAGTAGTTAGGTAGTATAGATCAGAAAAAGGAGGTAATGGAGAGAGAGAGAAAAGAGGCTAAAAAGAAGAACAGACAGAATAATGGATGACTTGACGTGGAAAGAGAAAAAAATGCAATAGAGATTAGGAGAAATAGCTAAAGAAGAGAAAAAACGAGAATCAAGGATTTGGATAAAATACGGAAGAACAGATAGACGGGAAATGGTAGAGATAGGATGAGGAGAAGAGTGTGATAAGATTGGAGGAAAAACAGACGTAAGAGGAAAAGAAAGAGTAAAGAAGTGAATGAAAAGGAAAAAAGAAAAGATATGACTGGAAGAATGAGGAAGTGAGAGAGAGAGAGAGAGAGTGAGAGAGAGAGAGAGAGAGTGAGAGACGGACAGGGCGAATTGATAGGTAAAGAAGAAGAGAGAAAAAAGAGAAGATAAATGAGTGAGTGAGAGCATATGTGTAAGAGAGAAAAAGAAAAGAGGAAGAAGTATGAAAGGACAAAAATGAGTAAGAGAAGAAGAGTGTGGAAACGGAAGTCCCTTTTATGCAAAACTTACATAAGTAGAAGTAGTTGCGGCGAATTGAAAGAGATAGGTATAAGGCGTATGTGTGTGTATGTGTAGCGGATTAGATTAAGTTAGGTTAGGTTTAAGATAGATGTAAGGGCCATTGCACGTGAAAAAATTTTAGTCGTAAACGTAAATTTTAGCCGTAGTCGTAAGGTCGCAATTCAACTAATTACAGACCAGTATTATCTTACATTAGCTAGAACGCTGGCCTGTGATTGGTGGATTTTCTTACGACCTTATGACTACGGTTAAAATTTTGTTACGTGCAATGGCCTAATGTTAGCATAAGTTGTAGCTGTAAGCATGTAGGGGAGACTTACTGTCTTTTTCAATGAAAGAAAGGTCCGCGGACGGACGCAAATTCGTTCGTTCTGCGCATCGCCCCTCTCCTCACTCTACAACCATTGGCTGTCAGCAAATGTTCGTCAATTCCGCATGCAACTCTCTCCCCACTCTGCTCACTATTCCACCTCTATGCGCAGACCGCGGACCTTTCTCTCATTGAAAAGACAGTAGGTGAAATGAAACAGAGGTAAGTGGAAACAATGACGATATTTAAAAACCTATAACAGTTGACGGTTTGGCAACAATGTAGTTGTATACATAAAATAACAGTCGACTATAGTAAACATCGACGATGTACGGTGAGCGGTTGCATTTCTGTGACAGTAAGTTTTCGTAATATTTTCTGGAATGTAATATCTCTTTTGGTTATATATATTACTTAGTTTGACTTTGATATTTTGTAGCCTAATACTTTAAGTTTTTGATGTAAAGTTAGTTTTTTTCATACTTATTATTTTGTAGGAAATAGTTGTGATAAAGTTTCAAAAAGTTAACTTTATATGATTGAGATAAGTTGACACATTTTGTTTCAACTCGCCATGATTCTAGGTTTTTATCATATTTTACTTTGGTATAATTTGCATGGAAATAATTTCTTATTGTTATAGAATGCCAAATAAATACATTCGTAAAACTAATCGAAGTTTAGCTCGATTGTTTCTGTTTATGTTGTTTGGAATCATTTTCAACAGTAGATCTAATGAAAAATGGGTGCAACGCATGGAGTGCAAAGAATGGTCTCATGAAAATGCACTAAAGACGAATTGCAATATGTATGTCACAATTGTTTATCAAATTAAAGTTTATTTTATGATTGTTATTTTTTAAAGTTGATTTTTAATTATAAAAAAATGTCAAAATGTTGAATTTATATGATTAATACAAAATAAAGCTTAATTATCTAATTTATAAATGTTTAATTTATAAAAGTTTAGTTTATGTTTGATTTTTTCTCAAGAAAATGATTGATTTCTTTTTAAACGACTGATTTAACCAAATGAGATTTAATTATCTAGTTTATAATTAATAATAAGTATTTGCTATTATGTTGTCATTCAAGAAGATGCTTTAAGTATTTTTAACAATGTTTGTTAAAATAAACATCAATGAATACTACATATTAGTTTATTTTTATATAAACATTACCTGTTATATCTCACCTTCACTGCTGTTTCAACTTACCTCGATGCTAGGTGGGTTGCAGTTAAAGTACTTCAGTTAAAATTTTTATTTTAAGAACTAGTTACAAAATTGGAATGTTTTGTTTTTAAGAATAAGTAAAGGATAAATGAAGGTTTATAAAAAACAAAAACTTATAATCCTAACGTTAAATTTAAGATAGTTATGATAAAAAATGTAAAAATTGTTTCAACCCACCTCGGTCTCCCCTAAGGTTATGTGTAAAGTATGAGATTGTAAAGATTGCAACCCTGAGGCAATAAACTTATCCTATCGTCATCATCATCATAAAAAAATAAGAAAAAATAAAGAATGACTTCCGATTAAATTTTGCTTCATATCGAAAGTGTGTATATGGATTTTTTTTAGGAGGAGAGGAGGCAAAGCTTTCTTTGCCTACACGACACGAACAAAATTATAATTCTTGATGGTTTTCAACGGTCATTGTTGTGATTATATTTTTTATGAATAACTTATTAATAAGCGACGGCTAAAACCATTACAAGACTATTCAAGAGAGTGTCCTTGCCATTATATGAAATACATACATACAAGCGTTTAGTTTAAATGGCACTTACATACTAGTTATTAGATGTTTTTTGTTAATAACATTTTAATCAACAACGCGACTGCCAGCTAAAACCTTCACAATATGAAGCTGAAAATGGCTCCGAGAGTTAGTTCAAATGCAGGGCCGCGCGGCCGATCAAAAAAGTTATATATTTCTATCGAAATAAATCGTTTCTATTGCGCACATAAGTACAAAAGCATTTTCACAGCATACTGATACTATTGTTTAAACAAATCATAAATAAGTTATTAATTTATTAACTTACAAAATATGAAACACTGCGTATATTTTAAGCATATAAAAATCATTCAAAGAGTTCGTGCTCCCTCAAAACTGAATATGCATCGTATTCCTAACATTCTAAAGTATATTTGTGTACATTTTCATATGATTATTTGTTTGCATTAATGAGTACTAATCACTTGTTTATAATACTGTAAGCGCAACAGCGTATTTTCTACCATTTTAAAATTTTTGTACCACTAAACCAGTTCGTGCTCCCTTATAAATGAATGTGCGTTGAATTTTTAACATTCTAGAGAACATTTATGTAAATTTTCAGCCACTTACGTGCTTGCGTTGACAAGCAATACACAACTGTCTATCATCTTTCTGGCTGATTACCGCTTTTTATAAACTTTGACAATTTTTTACAATAAAGCAGTTCGTGCTCTCTTATAAATGAACATACGTTGCATTTCTAACATCTCAAAAAAGATTTGTATAAATTTTCAGCCGCTTCCGTGTTTGCGTTGACGAGAAAGGCTAAGCCTTTCACAAACGGAAGATAGATAATTGTAACTTTGACAATATTTTACAATTGTCTATCGCTTAACCCTTCTCGTCACCACAAACATAGAAGCGGCTGAAAATGTACACAAATATTCTTTATGATGTTAGAAATGCAATGCATATTCATTTATAAGAGAGCACGAACTGCTTTATTGTAAAAAATTGTCACTAGAATGTTACAAATTCAACGCATATTCATTTATAAGGGAGCACGAACTGGTTTAGTGTGGTAAAAAAATTTTCAAATGATAGAAAACACGCTATCGCGCTTGCAGTGTTATAAACAAGTGATTAGTACTCATTAATCAAACAATCAATCATGTGAAAATTTACACAAATTTACTTTAGAATGTTAGGAATACGATGCATTTTCAGTTTTGAGGGAGCACGAACTCTTTGAATGATTTTTATATGCTTAAAATATACGCAGTGTTTCATATTTTGTAAGTTAATAAATTAGTAACTTATTTATGTTTTGTTTAAACAATAGTATCAGTATGCTGTAAAAATGCTTTTGTGCTTATGTGCGCAATAGAAATGATTTATTTCGATAGAAATATATAATTTGTTTTTTTTTTTTTTTTTTATCGGTCGCGCGGCCTTGCATTTGGGCTAACTCTCGGCCACTTTCAGCTTCATTCACAATATTATTCAGGATGATGACCTTAACATACGTCAAAATTGTTGAAATCCGAGAGGTGATTCCTAACTAACTGCATTATAACTGCATATTTACCAAAATTAGTAACAAAAGTTTGACAGACTCTAAGCGAGATATTATTTCATCGTCAAATGATTTTATAATAAAGCATATTACTATAAAGTAGATAAAGTGCAGAACATTGGAGTATAATGAACATGACTATTCGCAATCGACTTTTGAGAGCTTGTTAGTTATCATTTGATTCGCTAATTTACACAATTTTGTTTTAATTGTATTCATGTAATTATTCGTAGTTTATCACGGAAAAAAGTTAATTACAAATCTCACTTTGGAATAACGCGATCGTTAACCTCTCTCTAGCTACAAAAAAAATTAGCGTATTTTCACAAAAACATCTTGACTGCGGTTAGCTCGTTAATAAATTTGACTATGAATATATCAATGTAATTTTCACACGAATTCTTGCGTGGGACTCGAACGAATCTCGAAGGCGAATTTGAAACATTCGCCTTCGAGATTCGTTCGAGTCCCACTCGGGAATACGACATTGTTACCATCAAAAAAATGCTCTCGGCTAAACATAGAAAGGATCGTAAAGTGGCAAAAAAATACAGGTAAGTAAAAAAAACGCTCTCTGAAAGAGAGAGTCGAGTTTCCAAAACTTTAGAATGATTGGAACGCGATGCTCTCTTGACGCAAAGCGGGAAAATAGTGCATGCCGAAGTTTCGGTAGAGTAAAAAGACAGAATAAAAATCGCTTGTTTTTTTTGCAGGGAAAAGAAGGGAAAGAAACTTTTGCGTCGAATAGCTGGCAGATAAGGACGGAACGTCAAATTTATGGCGCGGCAAGATAGCAACATACACTCGTCTCTATTGCTCGTTCACCAAATCCGCTAGCGTATGATGCCATTCAGGAAGACAAAGAATCTTACCGGAGCATGACCCTGTTTTACATTACACATTCTTTCTCCGCGCGACAAGCACGAATTTGCTCTCTTTTAACATCAGAAATCTCGACTTCTCGCGCTGTATTTGCCTCTGTGTTCACGCATATTTCTTTGTTTATTATTTCTACAAATTATATGCCGATTTTTTTTCCACGGAAACGGTATATCTGTGAATATTTGTAAAGTTAAGACACATTGTTAGTAGGATATTTGACTCGCGGCTCAAATATGTATGTCACCGCGATCTATCGACACGTAATGCAGAGTCATCGTGCAACGAGCTGTCTGAACGACTAACCGACCGAAATATACATAAAACTAGACATGGCAAGTAGATTTTTCTGATCTCGATTGTTTAGTAATTTTATTGATTTTAAAATTTCTAATTGCAATTTTATTTTTGGTATAAGAAATGTGGTAGTTTTTTAAATAAGTTTTCCTATATTTATTTAATCGTCATCGCATTGCAGTTTATTAACATAATATCTTTTATTTAAAATGAACGTTTGGGATAAGTTGACTCAAATGAGACGGAATAAGTTGTCATACGGTGAGTATGCGTGAGGAAGTAATCACCGTGCGTAGGATACGTCGCGCTATTGCTAACAAAATCTTTTTCAATGCGACAAGTTGGATTATTATTTTAAGTGAACTGAAGATCGTACGTTAATTCGGTATTGTAAGAAAATTTCAAAAAAGGACATATGTAAAAATACGATTTACAAGCTTGGGTTATGCTAAACCAAAAAAGATTTTTATTAGTTGATTTATAAGAAGAAGAACTAGTTAGTTATATATTACGTGCTTGAGATATTTACTTTGATCTTACGCCCAAGAAAATCAGAATTCTGGCTTATGTGACAACTAATCCTGGATACGGGGCACGTTGACAAATTTGCACGATCGTTTAACATTAAATAACTTTGTTTGTATAAAAATATATGAAAATAATTTTTTTTTTCTTAAAGGATGTAACTATTATATAATGTATTCAATATTATGATGTACAGTTTGTTATTTTTAATAATATAATTTATATGTCACAATGTGCCCCGGTCTCCCCTACTTGCACTTCGCAACAATTCTCGAAAATGGCAAAAAACTTATCGTGCCGCTTTTCGGCGCACAACGCCGCGAAAAAGATTCGCAATTGTAAGCGCGTGTACTAAACCACAGACGCGGAGAATATCGGGAAACGTATTATGCCGCGAGTAATTGAGCTAGTCTTGCGCAATGGCGTACATCGAAGCGGAACTTATCGGCGCAATCGATCGCGTCATCGAAACTGAGGCTCAAAATAACGGATTGGCAACAAAAATTGATTATCAAAACAACGGTCAAAGATTGCAGCGCCGCATACACAAAATCTTATATGAGTTTTGAGTGCATTTTGCATGACAACGATGATGACATTGAATATTAATAACTGCGAGATCAAAGCGCTGCACTTGTCTATGTTATTACATTAACCGTATTGTTGAAATTAAAGCTTCAGTGTAGCAAAATGTATTTGTAACAATTTATTTAATTTACGAAATATATATACAGTCATAAGAGCCGTTCACAGGATGTTGTGCGGAAATATGCGTGTATATACAAGGTGTCTCGCAACTCACAACCGTAATTTAAGTGACGAATTTCTGAGACGATTTTGAGACAAAATTTCTAATATCATTTTATCGAGGCTATAATAGTTTTTTAATTAGAAGCGTTTAAAAGTGACCTATTAGATGGCTATATTTTGCGCGCGCGCGCACGCACACACACACACACACACACCTAAGAGAATGCGATTGTATCGCATTGTTTAATTCCATGTAATTAATCAAAGATTAATAGGACTTCCGTTTCCGGTGTGTTAGTGAATAGATGTGATAGAATGTGGTAGATAAGAGAATAGCGTGAAAAGAGAGAAAGAAAGAAAAACGTGAAAAGAGTGTGAGAGTGTATGTGAGAATACGTAATAGAAAATGCGGGAAAGTGGAGGAAAAGTTAGAAGTGGTGTAGAAATGGAATAGTGTGGAAAATGAAAAGCGATATAAGGTTAGAAATACAAGAGTAATAGGCAAAAAGAGTAGAGTCAAAACAAGTAGTGAGCGCGGATAGTGGCAGATAAAATAAGCTCGGGTGAGGAAGCAGGAATTTTGACAGATTAGAGATGGAATCAAAGAATAAAGATAAGAAAGGAGCAAGGACAGGAACAAAAGCGAGAGGTAGAATGAGTTGCTCGGGGGAATCGTGCCTGAGAATAATTGGAGAAAAAGAAAGGATTGCGATAAAAGAAAGGTTATTTAAAAGAAAGAGAGTAAGTGAGAATAGAGAGGATGATACAAAGACGGCCAAGGAAGAACGAGGAGAGAATTGGGCTTTTAAAAAGAGAAATAAATTGAGTAGATCACCGATAAAGAGAGATGATTCAATAGTGACAGATAGTAAGAGAGAATTCATGAATAGTTGGTTGAAAATATTAGAGACAAAGGATTGGAATGAGATCAAAGAGATCAAAGAGGAGATTAGTAAAAAGAAGAGCAAGAGGAAAGAGAGTTTGGATAGAGAGAGAAAAAAAGAAAATTTGAGTGGAAATAGAGAGGGAGAAGATAGAGGGAGAGAGAAAATAGAAAAGAAAGAAAAGATATTAGAGTTGAGGAAGATAAGAATAGAATTTAAAAGGAAAGTAGAGAAAAGGAAGTTAAAAAAGATTTAAAAAGAATAAAGGAAGAGTTAAGAAAGAAAGAGAAAAAGTGAGAGAAGAAGAGAAAATTTTTTAGGAATAAGATAGAAGCATTGGAAAGGACTGTAAAAAAGAACTGTAAAGAAGATAGAGGAAAGAGTAGAGGGGAAAAAGAGATTGTTGAGAAAGATAAAAAACAGAAGATAGTAGAGATAGGAGTAGAAGAGAAAATAGAGGTATTAGAGAGAAAGGCTGAGATAAAAGAGAGAGAGGAGAGAAAGAAAAATATATTAGTAAGGGAGTTAAAAAGGCAAAGAATGGAAAAGAGAGAGGGGGAGTGAAACAAGTGTTAGAAGAAATAAGAGCGCAGATAGAGATAGAAAAAGTGAGGAGGATTGGATCAAGAAAAGGGGAAGAGGAATGTATAGTGTTAGTAAAGTTAGGAGGTTTAGATCAGAAAAAAAAAGGTAATGGACAAGAAAAAAAAGTTAAAGGGAAGAACAGAGAGAATAATAGATGATTTGACATAGAAAGAGAGACAAATGCAATGGAAATTAGGAGAAATAGCTAGAGAAGAGAGAAAGCTAGGTATGAATAAAATATGGAAAAATGCAGATAGACGGGAAATAGTAGAGATGGGATGAAGAAAACAGTGGGCTAAGGTTGCAGGAAAAACAGACGTAGAGGGAAACGATAAAGAGTAGGGAAGAGAATGAGAAGAAGAGGAGGAAAGGATAAATGGAAGAATAAAGAGAATAAAGAGAAAGGAAGGGAAAGTGAAAGAGAGAGAGAGAGAGAGAGAGAGAGAGAGAGAGAGAGAGAGAGAGAGAGAGAGGAAAAGAGTGTGAAAGGAGGAGAGTAAGAGAAAGAATAGTGTGGAAACGGAGGTCTCCTTTTTGCGAGCTTACATAAGTAGAAGTAGTTTGAGGATAAAAATGTGGAAAATGCGTATATAATAAGCGGAGTATTTAAAGAGATAAGTAGGTTAGGTTAAGTGTGTGTGTATGTAGCAAATTTAGGATAATAGGAAGATAGGCTAGATTAAGTTAATGTTTAAGATAAATGTAAGTTAGTATAAGGTTTAGATGTAAGTTAGTTTGTAAGGCTATTTTTGTAATTGATTGTAAGATTGCAACCCTGAGAGAAGTCAATAAATACATATCTATCTATCTAATCCGGATTAATAATTATTTACAACTTAAAAAATAGTAAACGCGTATGTAAAAGAAACATATATTAATGTATGTTCTGCATTTGTTATTGTTTGTTAGAACTTATTTTATTCTACATGTAAAAAGAGAAAGAGAGTTTTTTCTTTCTCAATATATTAAAACATCTTAAGCTTATATACTAGCTTAATTAAATGTAATAAAAAGCGGTAACGCTTTTAATTGAAAATATTCAAGTACAGTGAACATTACTGCATTGTGTGTCGCGACATTCTTGTCAGCAAACATTCTTTGTTTAAGGAAATTAATCTAAGAATAACAAGATGAAAAGTATATTTAAACCGCGGTAAAGATAACTATTCACGAGAAACTTAAATGAAAGACAATTTAACATAGTTAATTTGTTGATTTGATTGATTTTGTTTATTCGTATATAAGCATTACATATTACTCTTTGTAAATTCAATCCTTTTGTCACACACAAGTCTAGAGTTTATAATACGCTAGGTTTTACGTTGTGCAAACATTTGATTTTAATAAAGAAGGTTGAATTTTTATTAAACCGTTTTGGTTTTAATAATAAAAAGGTTGATTTTTTTATAAAACCGTTAAATTCACAAAGAGCTTATGACACATGTATAAAAATATATTTAGCAACCTTTACAGTAAAGTTATGAAATCATGTCATGTCTCGCAGAATAATCTAAAAAAAGTATTAATATTTAAGTTCAGAATTAAAAACAATTTTTTTATTCTCTGCGCTATTAAAAAGAAACTCAATGTATACATATTTATCCAAAGGTTTATTAATTCAAAACTTCTAAATTTAATTTATTGATTTTAACTTTTTATTACCTAACCTAACTTTTTTTCTCTGAAAAAAATGGTTAAACTCGGCAAAAAATTTTTGATATATAATTATATATAATTATATATACTTATACACAAATTATATATACTTATACAATTATATATACTTATACACAAACATTATTATATTTAATTATGCAAATTTATATGCCGAATATGTCCATATAATTTTATACGGAAAATTTCTTTTTTTAAGAGAATGGCTTCAGAGATATTTTATATCAAATTACAAAATAAATAATTAGTATCATGTTAGATACAAAACATTTATATAAAACTATAAAACTACGAAATATACGGTCATGCAAGCCGGTCGCAGGATTTTGTGTGGAAATCGCGTGCATATATATATATATATATATATATATATATTTGTTCCCGTGTAAATTTTTACACATGAGTTTTGAATTGAAATTTCAATTCCTAAATTCATATGGGATGCTAAGTTTGCATCTCATATATAGTATATCTCGTATATTCTCTTAACGAATTTTAAAATATTGCGAAAAAAACTCCTCAACCAAGAGTCAAACCTGGAATCTCCGGCTTTCCGGGCCGTCGCTTTCCCTGTTAGGCAACCGAGGCACTTATATGCACGCGTATTTCCGCACAACATTCTGCGACCGGCTCGCATGACCGTATATATTTCGTAGTTTAGAATTTTCACGAGCCTATAGTTCAAAATCACAATGACGAACGGTCACATTATGATTTTGAAGTAATCTTTATAATAATCTTATAAAATTATATAGTTTTATATAATTTTATAATTTGTAATTTGGGAAGTGTTTCTCGCAAATAAAATAATTCTTTTTTTCTAAAACCTGTTTTACAAAATATAAAAAGTCCTTTTCTATAAAAAGGAGGTGGTTTACAAAATATTATGTATTATATATACGAAACATTCTTTTTCTAAAAATCTGTTTTACAAAAAAAATGATATCAAAAAGTAGCACCAAGTAAACTTTTATACAATATATTGAAAAACAATATACAATAGAAAACAATATTGAATAAAAACACAATTTACAATAACATACTTGTGTCAAAATGAAGACTATGCCTTAACTTTTTTTCCATTATTATACTACAAAACATTTTTTCTCTAAAACCTGTTTTATTGTTAAACAATATACAATAACATAATTCTACAGTAAGACTACGCTTTAACTTTTTTTCCGTGATTATTAATAACTAATTTTAAGTACATAACTATGTACTTTGGTAAGATTATATTTACAGTAAGTAAAGTAAGAGCGTGTACGGCATAAATGGCAGTTGGCTTCAAATATCGTCCTAGTATTTTGTGAGTCGATAGATAGAA
>QVNW01004779.1:0-19930 GCA_014825475.1 Pseudomyrmex flavicornis
CTCAAGTTATTATCGTGCAACATATATGTAATATTGATATAACCGTGTGATATAACTGTATACAGTATATTTATATTAATATTCTATTTATAACAGTCTGTATATTTGCAGACATGGGTCTCACAGACCCAGTCTGTCTTGTCACTCTTTCAATATATTGTACAGAGTTCTATTCTAATATTATTTTATTGTATCATTACTGTTATATCGCGCATATATCTGCGAAGATAAATATTGCATGTAACAACTGCACTGTCTTCCTTAGCTAAAACATCCTATATCGGAAAAAATTGAGGTTTTGTTCTTTTGTTTGTGCCATCGATAGTTGAAACAAGTAAATTAGACGCTTCTTCAAACGTCTATAAAGCCTTTAGGACTTTCTGGCTTCACTTAAAAGATGGAACATGCGTGGAACTTGTAATATTTCAATATATCTTGGAAAAATGCAAAACTGCGAGACATTTTAACTAAGGACGGGCAGTGCAGATCTCGCTGATGATCTCAATCTCGCTAATTGTATTCTCAGAAACAAGTTCTATTAAAAAAAAAAAAAAATCAAACAAACAATTGCAGCATTTAAAATCGGAATCAATTAGCGCAATCATGTCTCCATTAACATTCTGCATGAATTGTGTGCGAATTGACCGCAAAATTGTTTTTGTTTTTTTTGTTAAATGCTTAGTAATTGGTATTTCAACACACACACACACACACACATAAAAACGATGATCGCATGTTACCGGGGGCGCGCGCGCACGTGCCTCGTCAGGCGAACTGCAGAAATTGCGGACACGCAGAAAACGGACTTGGCCGCAGAAATTCTCGTTTTCTGTCATTAGAGAACGAGACGGGGGTTTAACCTTTCGCTTAACGCGCGCGCCGAGACGAGAATACACACCTCGCGTGCCGCGGTAATACGTATGTTCGCTCTCGCTAATGAGACCGCTTCTCGAAATTTAAACCGCTACTCGATTAATTCGTCACCAAATCGGTCCGAAACGTTGGTTGACGATCCGAACGATAAATGCGAAACGAGCGGCGGCGAGATATAACGCGCGTTGATACATTCTCATGTATCAGACGTTCTATCGGTTTTGTTATCTCTGTTTTGTATTTTGCAATCTGTATATTTTGTGCGTATTCTTATCGGCTCTTGTGTGCGGAGTAACGTTTAATTTTATCGCACGCGTGTGTGTGTGTGTGTGTGTCGCACAACCGTAGAGACTTTTTCACCGATGAGATACAAATGAAAGAGAAACCTTGAACCAACAGAGCCGTCGTTGAACTATTATGCTAGCGCGCGTTGGGAGACGCATTAAGTTTTATATTACGCAGCTCGCTGTTTACGAACGGGCGCGTAATATAAAAATCTGATAGCGGATTCGTTTTGTTCAAACACAGAAGTGCCAAAGTATCTCCGATCTCCGTATCTCGCTTTTAAAAGTGAATTTTTATTTTGAATAATTTTAGTCTCTTGAAACGATTTCCAAAATTTTTGATTCAGGTGTCAATTTGAGAATAAAAATATTTGTACGGAAAAAATATTTATTTCAGTTGAGCCAACTGTCACTAGAAGAGAGGAAGGCAAGAGAAATTCGAGATTAACGATGAGGAGGATGACAGGTGTGCGAGAGATCACACGACTCCCGGATACTCCCTTCCAGCCGCGGATAGATACGGAAGATGTTGCGGAAGATGATGCGGATAATCGATAGTTTTTGAACCAGCCGCGTTCAATTCACAGAAGCAAATATCTGAGATGGAAATTGATTTCTTTTTCCGACGGTACGTCGGAAGCAAATCTCGTCTCTCAAAGAGGCGTCTCTCAAAGTCAACGAAGAAAAGGATGACTTTTTTTTTTAAGACGACGGAAGAGTCGCGCGGGCGAGATGAAGCTGTACCTTTAATTTCAGCGATGTGCGCGTCGTACTCGCTCCTGCTGCGCACGTATTCTATCCTCGCGGTGACATTCTGGAAGCTCTGGTTGCGATACTCGGCGTACCACTCCGAGGGCGGCCGGTCGTCCGCCAGGTCCAAGGACCCCTGTTGGGCCCGGGGACTGCTGCATCTTCGATGCGACAGACTTTCCTCCGAGGGAAATCTCGTGAAGGACGTGATCGAGCTTGACTTGCTGCCGTGAACGCCGTGGCTGTGACTCTGATAGGCCGAGTCGAAGGCGTGCTCCTCGCTGGGAGTTCTGCTCGACTCCGTCAACGCTCGCTGATGAACCGTCACGTTGTCGTTGTCATGAGTCGCGTCGCTCGAGCTGATCTCACGCACGCTTTTTCGCACGGTGATCTTCTCGAATTTGACGATTTTCGCGCCGTTGAGCTCGCCCTCCTCCACCAGTCGCTCGAAACTTTCCTCGAACGAGGAGTCGCTCGCTCTCGAGGACGAGCGCCGGTGGTGCGTCGGCACGCGGTAGGGTGACGACTTGCGCGCGTCCGCGTCTTCAAGCAGGTCGTCCTCGGCGCTTGGACTACGTCCGGCCGACGTCCAGACCTGCTCGAAGAAGCTCACCCGATCCCGCAGTCGGCCACCACGTGGCGTTCTAGGACTGTCATTGCCACCGGGCGGGTTGTCCACCTTTGGGGTTGGACTGCTTCTGGGTGGAGTTGATCGCGACATGCTCCGAGAGAACTTCTTACGTCATTATTCCCGCTCGGGGAGTCCGTTCCGGAAGCAGCACGTCTCGCACAGGCGAGTCCGCGCGCCGTGATTCTTATATCTTTTCTCTTTCTTCCCGTGGAATGTCCGTTAGTCTCCGACACCTGTTTTTCCGGAACACCACACCCCATACACCGGGCGGTTTGTACATATACCCCCGTTCGAGCGCGCCAACGTCACCTGCTCCGTTTAATCACGGAAGCGCACGAGCGGCGACGAAAGCCCTTCGCCGACCGAATCGACGAGGTTCCCAACACTTCGGTGATGTACGTTCGCACGTCGAATTTTCGTCGGTATAACGTGCAATTTGATCTGATTCTCGTCGGAGCTGTGAGCGAGGCGTCGTACCGGTACAACGTGTACATGCGTAATGCGCGACAGACCGTATATACACAGCGCGCGCATGTGGAATGCACAAATATACGGAATGTAACCGTTGGGAAAATGTAACCGCGCGCAACGAACGCCGGTTCGATACTACCGGCCCTGTGTGCGCGTCTCGAGGAGAGTCGCGAGACCTTCTGCTTCTCCTCCGCCTCGCGTCGTCGCCATTCCCACCGCGTCGCGATATCATCGAGACCGATGCGCGTCGCCGCCGGTATTTCGAAAACTCGCTCCCTGTCAGAAACATTCGGATTTCTCGTCGTTTTCTTCACGTGTCTCTCGCTCGATCCAGGTCCTTCTTCGTGTCGCTCGACCTTCGAGAACTCGAGCGTTGTTGGCAATTTGGTCGATTCGGCCAAAGCCGGCCGGCAAAATCAATCGCTCCGTCGTCGTCGTCGAATCACGCGCTCGCTTCAATATAAGTGTCGTGCTTCCTCCTTCGAAGCGATCTCTTGTATTATCGCAAACTTTGTATTAACACATTTTGCAACTTGCAATTTGTCCCATTGCAGTCTATGAATTTTTTTACAAATCTGTTGAATTATTAGAAACTTAGTCGAAATGAAAAAAGACAATCAACACCTGAATATTCTCTATTTTGCCTATTTTTTTTAACTCGTCGCTTTGCAACGCTCTGATGTTGTGAATATTTTTACAAATTTTATTTACATTATTTTTTTTTTATATTATTTTCCGCTTAAAATAAAAATTTTAAATAAAATCGAAATATATATCGGGGCGCGACTACTTGGATCGCGTGAACTCGGAACTTTGTTCCTTTCTGTTTCGCGACGAGAGAGAGGGAGGCGAAAACTTTCGCGCGAGAATTCCGTGCGAGGTTCTCGAGGCGAATAAAATTTTCACGGCGTTTCAAGGCTCGTGTGAATCATCTCGCGGGAGAGACGATCTTGAAACATTTGGTCTATTAGTCTATCGGCGAGGCGCGAATCTGCGTCCGCAACGACACGACGACGGAGGGGGGAAGAGGGTCGGGAAAAGCGAGAACGTAACGTATTGCGAACGGCGCGGCAGGTGTCCGTCACGTCTATTTTTAACCCGTTCGCGTCTCTCTCGCTCTCTCTCTCTTTCCGCGGAATCTATTTTATTTTCCTCGCGCCGCAATTTAAATTCGACGAGAACGCACGCACGATTTGTGACATCCGTCTTCGCGCAAAGTAGGCGCCCTAATTGCGCAAGATCCGCGCGACGAATATCTAATGTATGTATATCTCTTCGATTCCAGATTCGCTTCTCGTGAAACTAGACCATATTCACTCGCGGAATGGAAAGAGCGCCGAGAGTTGTCGGATGATGTTTGACGAGAAGGTCGCGCTACCTTTTTTTTACGAGATAAACGTGCGACATGATTCATTCCCACGAGATCAGAATTCATGCACGTCCGGATAACGATAATCGCTTGTTTTCTACGGAGATAAGAGAGTCGCTTAATGTTCGTTTTCATTCTTAGCGTGTGCTAATTTCATCTCTCGCGCGAATAAATTTCAAAAGCGAATTTTTAATCGTCACCTTGCAATTGTTGAATGGTGGCTTGGTATTCGGCGAGTTTTTCGTCCACGTAGTCTTGGCTCTGATTGGCAATGATCTCGGCCGTGCTCGGACCGCTGCTCTCCTCGTCCGTTTGCGTGTGATCTAACGGCACGCCGATGTACTCGTAATCACCGGGTCTGTACGGCGCTATCAGATACTCGGGCGGCGCGCACGGTATCGGCGACGCCGAATCGCTTCTGAAGGAACTCTGAAAAATGGAGAAAAACGACGTTTTTATTCGACGTTTGATATTGAAGCAAGTCAGAGTCTCTGTGAGTAGACACTTCTCGCGTCTTATTTGTCTGTGTGGTTTTAACGGATCATTTTTTTTTGACTCAATTAGATATCCAATACGTCAATGTTCAGTTAAACTCGTATTTGCACGACTGTACAGCGTGAAATATTGCTGGGACATTGTTTTGCAAGATTGGGATATCGCGTACGATAAGAGATTGCACATTTGATACGTTTCCATTCTTCAACATATATTTCCTCCAATGACACATGTTGATGTATATTTCAAAATGTAACAAATTCTTTCTCGAAATTTTTGTTAAAATTTATAATTTCAGATACAGAATATATTAATAAAAATATATCTTTAATATTTCTAACATATGCAATATATTAGAATATTTCTAATATATAAGATTAACAATATATGCAATATATGTGACTGCGGTGTAATTCAATACTATTTAAAATATAATATACTATGTAAAAGATGTTAATTATTGTTATATTTGCAATATTCTATAAAGAATGTTGTAGAAAATATTATACAATAATATTTTATAAAAGAAAATATTTTATAAATATAAAAAATATTCTATTGTAGAAATGTTGTATTTGCAATATTCTATAAAAGAATAATATTCTATAAATATAAAAAATATTCTTTTGTAGAAATGTTATATTTGCAATATTTTATAAAAGATGATGTATAAAATATTAAATACAATAATATTCTATATATAAATATAAAACATATTCTATTGTAGAAATCTTACATTTGCAATATTCTATAAAAGATGTTGTAGAAAATATATTATACAACAATAATATTCTATAAAAATAAAAAATATTCTATTGTAGAAATATTATACAATAATATTTTGTACAACATCTTCTATGGAATATTGCAAATATGACATTTCTACAATATTCCCGCAGTATTTTTATTATTCCCAGCGATACTGTAACAATTCCGCAACGTCTCCGCAATATTTCATGCTGCAGAATCGATTATATATGTACAGTATCTTAACATTTATATTAATGTCACACTATATATCAGTTTGTCCTTTACACGCACATGCAGAGAAGCGAATATACCTGCGTCGGTATGAACGGCCTTGGTGCTTGACTGGTTGTGGGGGTCGGCGAGGGCCATCGCGGCCTCGGGCACTGAATGTAACCAGAAGTGGGACACCCGAAGACGGGCGACATGCCGGGCGAGATCGGCATCCCGATCGGCACCGGGCTCATCGGGTGCATCATCATGCCGGGGTACGTGAGCGGTGACATGGGATGGGCCGGAGTCGAAGGTCCCGCGCGAGGACCCCGTGCTTGCGGATGCGGCGACGAAGAGGGCGTGTACGGGGACGCGGGCCTGAACGGACTAGGCGCGCTCGTCGGTGCATTAACTCGTCCCGACCAATTGCCCGGAGGAGGCGCGGAGCCTCCAGGCGGCCTCGACGGATGCTGTTGCGACATTTCGAATTACTTCCGACAGCTTTTCACTTCGCTTCGCGTCTCGGCACGGCTCAGCATCGCTGTAAGAAAGAGAACAGGTTCGGTTCGAATAAATGAAGATGTCACACACGTCGTGTGTCATTCGCTTTTGAAAAATCGATCAAAACCCGAACGCGTCAATTGCAACGACAAAAATCGGATTTCGGTTCCGATCTTTCGAGACTTTAATCACGCGCGCCGCTTTTTGACTGACAGCGGTAGTAAGAAATATTTTTAGACAAATGAGAGTCTACAAATGAGCGAATTTAAAGACACACCAAACCAAACTAAACTCCGGATCGCATAATAGCGTCAGCTATTCGACGTGGCATGCGGCCAAAAGTCTCTCAAAATAGGCTACCATCGCACGTACGTGTGTACCTATGAACTCTCTTGTACACAGAAAGAAGTCGTTCGCATGTAATTACCGCAATATCAAAAAGAGAACGTGCGAAAAGATACCGCGCGCGGAAAGCTCGGGCGAGCTCGAAACAAAGCGAATCCAAACAATTGGAAACATCAAATGGATTTTTTTCGAATTTGCAAAGAGAAACGCGCGCGTATTCTCTTTTGTATCTTCGCACGAGGAGGTAAAGATTTTTGTGTTGCGAAGAGAGTCGCGCTGTGTTGTCTAGAGTTCGTTGATACCTCGGCAGAGATCTTGGCAATCGCAAATGGACGGTCTCTTGTCATCTACAGAGACCGTCTATTTACTTTCAACCAGACGTAATCAACGAACATATCAAACTCGCAATAGAAATAGTCTCGTCGATATCTGGTAATTATCTTTCTCTGTCGACGTTGATCAATGTTTATTGGCGCGTTGCATTAATGCGGCAACACGTTTATCTGCGTGCTGACTCATCGTCGGATCTGCGTTTTATCGCATCTTAAATATGCGAGCGATTATTGGAGTCGGTGTGTAATGTAAAAAAATCTTTTGAATTTAGAAAATTGTAAAAAAAAAAAAAAAACCCGTTCCATGTACTTGTCTGCTCCGCAATTATTTTTTTTCGGCTGAGCGAACCCGACGGATGTCTCCTTTCACTATCCTCGCGGTATTTCTTTATACAGTCTCTCATTGTTTCGCCAGGTAATTTTTACGGCGCGTGTGTCGAAGTCTGCGACCGGCGACCGGCTAAAAAATCTCGAAGCTTTTTGACTCAGTGAGCGATACCGAGTAGTAGCGTAGGCCCCCCGGGTATAAATATAGCGCTATTTCTATTTTCGAGGATCAACGGCGTTTACACACGCCGTCCAAAGTGCCGGCAGGTACGTTCTCGCAATGGATCGCGTCGGTACTTCGGAAACTTGACACGCAAATTAACGGCTGTAATCGTCATCGCGCGGTCGTACGCCTGGACTATGTACCAACGCGCGATGGTGGTTTCCAACATTCACTGCCAGCAACCGAGAATCGCAGACTTTCTGAGCGCTGAGTATGAAAAACGCAGTCTTAAATTTTTAAGTAATTAAACGCAGTTTGTAAAACAAAAAAAAAATACATTTACACCGTGGGAAAAATGCTTTTTTGCAACAGACACTGGCGCTAGTCAAAACTGGAAATTGTTGGAAATTAAAATCACAATAAAAAAAAAAAAAAAATAAACGTCTCAATGACCGGAAAAAGAAATAATTGTGTAAATAAATTAAATTTGTTGAGGAAAAATAATTATTAGACAATATTAAACCCAACAATGCTCAGTGTCTCGGATATTTTTTATACCGTGGTTTTTAGTTTCTATTTATAATTATATTATAATTATTTATATCTATCTATTATTTATCTCTATTATTTATATCTATAATATTATTTATATTATTATTTATATTATAATTATATTATAATTATTCATATACTCGGGAATAAAAGACCTTCGCGTGTCCTTCGCACGTGGACAAATTCTATACGCAATTGTAAACAATATTGCATATATAATCACGTACAAACAAGACCTGTATTATTATCATCCATCATCGGATTAAAAATTTGTCCAGGTGGGAAGAATGTTTTTTTTCCTCAAGTATACGTCCGCACGGAACGTTCTCTCACACCTCCGTTCACATGTTCATTAGTAGACGTCACCGGAGTGTTCACGCGCGTCCATTAGAACGTCTCTAATGGACGTTGTGTGGATAAAAATACTTTGGTACATTTACTTTTCTGATAAGTGTCCGGTCACTGGGGCAGTTTTACATATGTTGCGCGCACAAAATTGTTGCTCAACGTTTTTGACAATTTGTTCTTCTTTAAATTATTATTATTTTTTTTTTTTTAACGAAATTCCGCGCACGCGTGACGTTTGACGAGCGTGTCGTCGAAGCTCTCTCTCTCCAAAAGAGCTATTTAAAAAATAATCGATTTCCTCCTTGCGAGTTTCGTGCAACGTCCCGATACCGAAGAAACAAATTCGACTGTTTAAACCACGAAGTTAACGAGAATAACCTGGCGTTCATATCTCTCGCCTCATACAAAATTCGCCAGTTTGTGAGTTTAACGATTTAAAAATAAATCCAAGTCGCAATTTTCGTGAAGAACATTTCTGTCTTTATTCTGACACTTGAATTGCACATCTCATCAGCACGCGCGCGCGCAATTAGATCTCTCTTGCAATTTTTGATTGTGTTCGCAAAACAAAAAACTAGCGGAACAACAACAATTGCGTTACTAACTTTGCGAGAAATGCGTGTGGCAACATAGTACATCAAGAATACGTGTTAGCTTAGGAAAAATACCGAAGTGCGCGTTTTCGCGTAAACAGCTTGTCGCGCCAATACGGATTTTTTTTTTTTTTTGTTTTTATCGCAAGACGTTTAAAAAAAAACATACACCGAGAAGTTCCGACCTCGCTCACAAAGAAAAAAAAAGAAAAATAAACGAGAGAGAGAGAGAGATTTGTCGGACAGAACGCTGGAAAAATTATATTGCAGGGAGGATTTTCTCCGCCAGCTGAACTTGTCTTGACGGTTCACTGGATCCTGGACCTCGGATGCTGCATCCAAAAATAAGATCTCTCTGCCGAATTGATGATCAGAAATAGTTCGGCGTTCGGAATGGATTTTGCTGACAGAGAGACAGAGAGAGACAATTGCCTCTCTCTCTCTCTCTGCACCGCGAGAGTTGCCGGTCACAATTATTATTGGAACCTCATCCTCATCTATCGCGACGTGTGACATCATCGGCGTTTTGCGCGCTATACGTTGCTTATATTGAAGCAAATTGAATTTTGCCTCATGACTCAATACACCGGCGCGCCGTGTGTGTTCATTCACTTTGAGCTTCTGGAGGGGTAGGGGGATTTTGATTCATCAAAACTCTCTCGACACGCTGCGCAAATCGATCTACAATTAGAAATTAGCTTAGCTTGCAATTCTAGAGAACCAATTGAGATATCGATCGAACTTACTACGGAGATTCTCGAGATGAGAATCGCGCGTAAAATTAGTTAGGGTGTCGCGAGCTACTTCGGAGTAGAACAATTTTAATTGTTTTGTAACTTACCGTTAAAAATCCAGGAACACTCGATGCGATCCGACGACAACGGGACGATCTCCGGAACTTCGCCAAGACGTGGGTTTAGATTTTTTTTTTTTTATTCTCCCGAGAGGTGGAGAGGGGAGGAAGAGAGGAAAAGGATAAATCGTCGTCCAAGAAGTCCAGTTTCTCTTCTTTCGTTGATAAGTTCACTGCAAAACCTTCTCGCAACTACCGACCGCGAGCGAGGAACCTCAATCGAAAAATTGCAGATCGGGAGTGTTGAAAAAACCAGAGGGAAGTCGATCTTTCTCTCTCTCCCTCTCTGTACGTGGATCACGACGCGTGGACCACGGAGAGACTGGTGGATCCAGAATCGGCGTCGCGACGTTCGTCCTTTCTCTCTCTCTCTCTCTCTTTCTCTCTTGCCGTCCGCATTTATATTTAACTTTGGCATCACTCGACATTTGACTTAGCAGCGGTGCTCGTCTCTTCTCGGGCTCGCCCCGCAACGATGTCGCCCTCATTCTCGCCCGCCTTGTTCTCTTCCCTCTGCCTCTTTTTTTCTTCTTCTTCTTCTTCTTCTTCTTTGCTCCTTTCGCTTCGCGCTGAAGAACGTGCGCGTCGATGCCGCTGCTATTATCACCGGTGAGCCAATGGACCGTCGCTCATCATCGATAATTTTGGTTCGCTCATCGCAAAAATGCGTCCGTTGAACGCGTGGCTGAATGATGATCGGACGTGCTTGTCGCGGAAAAATGAGCTCACGAGCCCCGCAATTCGTGTACATAAATTTTCTTTACGTCGAGATGTAAAGCGAAAAAGCTTTTCCGCAACGCGCGAAACGCTTTTACAATTAATTTGTAACAAGAGAAATGTCAATGTTCGATTTCTTAAACATTAGGTTTTTCGCGATATCGAGCGGTCCGACCAATCGCGTCGAGTTTTTTTTTTGAGAAACTGGAACAATCTTTGTGTAATCGCGAACTTCCACTTGAAAGGAAATTTGTACGTTGATCGTTTTGCTTCGACACGATTTTTCCGCAACAGGAAGGTTTCCTTGAGAGGAGCAATTTGGTTTTTCGGAAAAAACGTAGCGCGAGCGCGCGAATAAATACAAAAAGCATGGCGTGACGCGTTTATTTTATATATATATATATATATAACTTATATATATGTTGCCGAACATACACAATATGTATAACTTAAAGTTTCGTTTCGTGTTTAACTCGGGTTCTAAACAACTGACTCGGACGCAAGGCGCTGTAGGAATTATTTGGATAACAATTGCCGGGCGCGACGTTGGCCGCGTTGCAGTTCGCATTGTCGCAGCTCCTCTCGTTGTTCTCGTACACGTGACCTCCCCTCTGCAAGATGACCTCGTGATGATGATGATTGATCTTCGTTCGAATTTGCGCCTCCGAGTCGGTCTCGTCCTCGTTGTCGGCGCTGTCCACGTCGCCTGCAAATTTGTTTGCCAGCGTAAAAAAAAAAACGCAAAGAAGAGAGCACTTTTGTGTCGCGAACGCGCTGTGAAAGAGACGAGATAAAACGGAAACAGAAGAAGCCAACGAGCTCACCGTCAGAACTGTTAGTGGACGGTAAGTAAAAGCGCGAGGGCAGCACCTTGTTATTTCCCGCGCGACGTTCTCGCGCGACGCTCGGATGATTGTACTTGAACTCACGTGGGAGCGTGTAGCTTCTGGGCAACGAGACCTGGCTACCTTCCATGTCGCTGACTCCCGCTTCTCCCTCACCTTCACCCTTGGAACTTTCCTCGATGCCGTTTTGATTCGCGTGCAATCTATTGAAGAGAGAGACTGTGACGTCTGTCTAAAATAAAATCCGGATGTCCGACAAAACGGAAACTTTTTCCATTACCTGTGGCTGATGTGTCCAGACGGGGACCAGTGAGAATATTGATGCGACAGACATCGCGGAGCCAACAATATCTCCGGCGTGTCCGCTCGTTCTCGCTGCGGCGCCGCTCTCCACAAATTCGAGGGATGTTGATTGGGGTAGTACGGGGAAGAAGGCGGGGGAGGTAAGAGGCAGTGCATTTTTACGGGCGGCCAGGACGACAATGCGCCGCCGTTGCTTTGCTCGGGTATCGACGTTGACGTGAACAGAGGAGAACTCGGAGACGTGTGCAGCTTCGTGTTGGGCGGCGGTTGCTGGTTGGACGCGGACGGCGAGGACGAGAACGAGGACGTTGAAGCGGACGGAGGTGGGAACAATTTGCCTTCCTTGATCTCCTCCTGTATGGCTCGCAATTCGCGCAATTGCTGCTGCTTCTTCTCCTTGAGTTTCTCTCGTATCAGGGTGACGTTCAACGAACCGCCGACCGCCATGTCGGTCTCGTCTTTCTGCTCGTTCGAAACGTTGCTCTGCAATATCGGGAGAGTTTTACACTACATTGCATAATGGCACGTTAAATCACAATGTTGCGAAAAAAAGGTTGCGAATATTTACTTGTACTATGTTGAAAGAGGAAATGGGCTTTTTCCAGAACGGAATCAGCTGCCGCGAGCCGTTGGCCACGTTGAGCCACTGTTTCGAATCGCCCACCGCCGTCACGGAACTCATCACGCTACCCGTTTGCGACTGTGGCGGCGGCGGCGGCACGAAAGTGGTCGGTTTCTTCTTCTTGCGATTCGGATTAACCGCGGTCGGATTTGCAAAACGACAATTGAACACGCCCGGTATACCGCCGTTGCTCAATTTCATCTTCCTCACGCCAATGCCATTATCGACCTTCTTCTCCTCGTTGTAATCCGCTTGTTTTTCCTCCACGTTGTCCTGAAAAGAAATTTGTTGAAACTCACCACACGCAACGGCGTCTGTTCTCAGAAAAAAAAAAAAAAAAGACAATATTTTGTTACCTGATTGGACAAAGTGGTGAGATTCGAACCGGTCATTCTCCCGCCAGCTTCGTATCGCAATCTCCTCACGTGAAAAAATCTGCAACGGCACAGAAATACTACAATACGATCGTCTAATGTTAAAAAAAAAAAAAAAAAAATCAACTGTAAGATCAAGTTAAACACACACAGTGTCTGATTTACCTGTAATAAAGGCCCATGAAAAACATACCACCAAAAAACAAAGCTATAATAACGAGTACTAGAGTAACCGGGTGCAGATGATGCTGATGAGGCAACAGATCGGCGCGATTAACGCCGGCCATCCACACGCCGACGAGCAAGCCGTTTTCTAAGAACATTACGGTATAAAATATAACCTGTAGAGAAATAAACACAAAGAGATGTTTATATGAGAAATTTACAAAATTGAACGTATTTGCGAAACACACTTTTTTTTTTCTTTTTTTGCACACGTTTTACTAACCATTTTTTGACGATGATTCGTCTCGTGCAGATTAACGTACGCGAATATGTACACGAAAGCTAGAAGGGAGGCGAGAAAAGTCTTTCTCAGAAGCGGCAGGCGCTCGCCGCCGTGAAACAGTCCGTCGGGCGTGAGCAAGAGCCACGTCAACATGGACAGCCAGTGCAGTGCCATCACTATCAACAGCCACTGTCCGCCGTACAACGACGCGTACGCAACCAGTGCCCCGACACGAGCACTCACCGTGCCCAGACGCCAGAACAACTGCGCCAACACGCCCAACCATGTCAGTACCAAACGTTCGAGATTACGCAGACGCGCGGCACCCTTGCTGAAACTGGCCACCGCCCAGCACACGCTCCACAAGGAAAGTCCGGCCGACACCAACGTCAACTTGGCCAATTTACTCCCGTCCTTGTTCTCGTTTTCCTTTGGTTTCCCTCCCGTTGCTATCTCACCGTTCTCGGCAGCGCCCAACAACACGTACAGCTGCAGAAGCAGCATCGGAGCGGCCTCGCAGAACGCATGTATCAGCCGCAACACGCAGAGTTCTCTCACCTGAAAGAACAGAAAATTTATAATGTAAAAATGTGAGAAATAACCGATTGAAAATCTTTTTCTCACAATTACACTCGCCTCATGCTTGACATAAGTTAAATTCACTGGGATAAATAACTTGAAGTATCTCCATAGCACGCCGATCTGGGTGGAATGGAGCAACAGAACACAGCCTACGGTCCAGTTGCCAATCTTTTTCACCGGACTCACGTCGCAATCGTCCAATGTGTTTTTCGTTAATTTACCTCTGGCTCCCCAGAGATACCATCGCAAACTGACAATCTGGCGAGGAAACAAAAATATGACAAATATAAAAACCACGTAAGGAATACGGATTTTTTTTAATTCATTGACGAAGATACCAACCTGAGAGATCAGTAGCGAAGTGACTATGAAAGTGATGCTTAGAGGAAACAAAATGGGTGGTGCTATTGTCTGATGAGCAAGAGCGTATACCATTGCAAAATCAAAAACAACATCGCAGAAGTAAGACGCTAATGAGATAATGTTAAACAGCACATCACACAAGGGCAAAAATTCATGCTGATGTGACTGATGACTCTGGGCCATAATGGGCTTTTATTGCCCATTTGGAACAGTTTGTTTTTTTTTGTTTTTTTTTTTTTTATCTCAGTCTTATCCACTACACACACTTAATACTGTAAACACAACATGGTGTCATTCACTTACATATACATCACGTGTAAGCGTTATAGTTAGGAAAAATCATTGCGCAAGACAGACTGCAAGAGGAAAAAAACATTCAAAAATTTCTTTATAAGATTACTGTTTTAAAAAAATATAAATTACACATTGATGGTCCTCTTGCTTTAAATCTTATTTAAAAAATAGATTGTGCGTATATTTTCAAGATCTATTTTTGTTTTTTTTTTTTTTTTTCAATATTATTTAAAATCTTTGTGTCACACACACATGCATTGCGAGAAACATTGTGAAAAATTATATACCGATGTAAATAATTTGTGTATACCGTGGATCACACAGTGGTGGATTTCAGTAATCCGTTACGTGTGTGTGTGTAAATCTGAAGTCGAACTGACAACATCTCTGATCGCTCTCTCTCGCGATCTTCTGCGCCGCATTCAAAAAACCCGCACGCACACACACTCACTCGGCGGTGAGTTCGCGAACGATTTTTTTTTTTTTAAAGCCCCAGTAGCGCAGCAATAAGGAAAACACGCAACAATGTCGGCGGCGCCGCGTTGTAGCGCGCAGCGTGAGATCGCGTGCTCGCTCAGCGCATTCCGCGCGTGTCATTGACGAGCGCGCGCGGCTATCACAAAAATCACTTCTCCCGATCCGGATGCTGCCCTCGTAGCCGCGCCGCTCGCGGGAAAGTAGGCGCTCGAGCGCGCAGGTATGCGCGGAATCTCGCCCGCGCTCCCGTCCGTCCGTCCGTCGTCGCCGCCGCCGCGTTTTCAGAGAACGCGCATTTTTCCACCCGTTTCGAATCCACGTCGAATCACGCGTCCTCCCCCCGTAGCTCGTCGATTTGATCTTCCTTCTCTAGGACGCGTCGTCGCCGTAGTCTCCGCATCGTTCCGTTACGGTGACCGCTCGCAGCATGCCGCATCTTTTTAAAAAGCTGTCGCGGCAAGTCCCATGTGTTGTACCCACGAACAGCCTCGCGAACACAATGTCATCCCACGCATACCGCAACCAGTTGATGTACCTGTTGATTCGGCGCGACTCGGACGCGGGGTTGCTATTTCACCACGGTGCTTTCTCTTTGTCGCTCGCACGCACGACGTAAAACGTCCAGCGCCGCCGGTGAGGAATGCCAGACCGAGAATCTTCAACTACCACACACACACACACACACACACACACACATACACACTCTCTGTGTCCGGGAGGATTTTTTTCCGGTTACTCGTTCTCTCTCGCCGCGGCCGCGATACAATCCTCGCGCGGCTCACCGCGCGGCGCATCCGATAGTCTTCCGGAAGGGAAACGGGCCCCTTCTCTCTCTCTCTCTCTCTCTCTCTCTCTCCACAGCGCGTAGAGAGGAAAAGCCTCTGTTTCTCCTTCGGATTAACACGTTCTTACGGCACGCTTCTGGAGGTATAGCTTGTAGATTTACTTGGATCTTCTTGTTAACTCTGTCATTTCTTCCTTAAAAACGTTTATTTATTTATTTACAAATATATAGAAATATATATGTGTGTATATATATATATATTTGCTATATACATAAACAAATTCGCGGCACGACTATTTATATATATATATATGATACAAAAAGAGTTTGTGCTTCCCCACACACGTAAGTTGTAACTTACACACGCACGCATGTAAAACGCGTCTATATAAAATGTTTTGTTGTAGCAATCTTATATCACAAAAATTATTGTTTCACAATTTTAATACGACACTTGTTTCGGAATAAAAAGTTCTTTGCGTGCCAGACAAATTTCTTGTGTCCAGTTCCACATCCGATAATTTGAAATCGTTTGTGAGATTGAGGCGAGATCTTGTAAATGATCAGTAATTTTACATTTGATTCGATGTGGAACTTTGTACGAAGGACTTTCTTTCCGAGTTGATAAAAAATTTATATAACATGTGCATAACTCTTTAACCTTTAAAGGACGGGAAAATTTTGGTTCAAATCGACCTTTTAATTTACCTGAAATGTATGTATAATTTTATCGGATTAGTGTCCTCTAAAGGTTAAGTCATTTGTACACCTCGTGATACATACGTACCGTCGTCGTTAACCGACCGTCATCATCGTGGAGAAGGATCACTATTACGTTCGCTATGTGAAGTTTCTTTACACAACCTTTTCTTTTACATATAAAAATCAGAAGGCAATAGAAACTCCGATCATTAGGCTTTTGCGGTCGATATACGGCATTAAAATATAAATAGCAGTCTTTTGTTTTTTGGTTTTACACAGCAGACGCGAGACAATCAAAGAATAATCTCGTTCTTGTAATTTCTCGTGAGCTCCTTGTGCGGAAGAACAATCGAATTCAACAAGATCTTTTCTGCGGCCAGGCTCACGCTAGTGCCTGAACAATAAAAAAAATATATATAAATTTTTTTTCATTGCGTGTTAAAAATCGAGTGTTAACAAGTTCGTTCTTTTACCAAGTATCGTGATGGAAGGATTGAGCTTTCCGTTTACGTTGAACAACGGCAAGTTCTCCATCTTCGCGAACGGCTTGTTGGGATTCGGATCGCAAGGAGTTCCCTCGACGCGCGCCCACTCGCCCACGTTGGTACCCGTTCCTATAATGCTGTGCAGGATGAGAGAATGGGCTTGTATGTGCGCATTGGCCAGCACAATTGACTCTCGGATTCTCACACCAGGTCCGACGGTTGTGTTCGGACCTACGCTCACATTCGGACCTAGCTGGAAGGAGTTGGACGTTTTTCTAAATAACGTTGTAAAAAAGTCATTGCGCAAATATCAGTTCCCGATGTGATACGCGCGATATTACCGTAGAAGTCGGATGTACGGTAGCTGACGGATGAATATAGACGTCCCCTGTGATGTTGCAAGAACCGCTGCTCGTGGAGGAAAGACGACTCGGTTGTTTCTGCTTGTAAAGAGCCAAGTAATGTCGATTGGCGTAAATGGCGGAGCCCGCAGTCTTCACCTGCGACCACCATCTGAACACGGGCAACGCGAACAACCGCCCGGATCCCGCCAAACGCGTTAGTATGTCCTGCTCGAACGCTATGTGCGCCGGATCTCTGCCATTGCAGCACAGCTGCCTGCGAATTCGAACACGATCAAATCAGCAACAAACCGCGCATTCTGTAATCAGGTAAAAAAAAACTCTTTTTTTTTTTTTTATGCAAGACATTTACATTATGTTCTCTTGTTGCTGATTAGCGTGAAACACATCTCCCATTGTTTGAAAAATTTCTGGAGACGCGAGATACACCCCGCAATTGATCAGAGTCGACACAAACGTCGACGGTTTCTCCACGTAGTGAGCTATTTCCCCATCCTTTCCCAAAACCATGCAGCCGTAATTTAATGATTGCTGTCGAGTGGCCTCCGTCGCCATGACCGTGAGCAATGCCTGCTTCTTGCCGTGAAACTCTAACATTTCCAGCAACGGGAAATCGGCACAGACATCTCCGTTCATTATGAAAAAGTACGTCGGGCTGCCCGAACGTATTTGATCGCGAAAGTGATACATGCCACCCGCGGTCCCAAGAGGAGTGAACTCCTGCAGATATCTGATAATTATGCCGTACGTGCTTGACATTTCTTGTATGAATTGAGCCAAATCATTCTTGGAATACGCCCCAATTATCAGAACTTCGTTGAGATCGGGAACTTTGGTGCAAGCCTCGATGTGATGTTGTATCATTGGCAATCCGGCCACGGGAAACAGTGGCTTTGGAATATCTAGGGATAAAGGTCTAAATCTTGTTCCTATAAAAATATACAGAAACATGTAATGCGACATTGAACTTGCTTGGTAACAAAACTACAAGTCGTTCAATCAATGTTACATGTCAATTTTACATAATCCTATTCTTTTTTATATACTTTCTTTTATGTTTCTTTCTATTCTTTTTAAATAAATAAAGCAGCAATCTTGTTGCACAAACCTTTTAAGGGACCTCCAATTAAAATAACAGCCTTCAGCATAATTGCACAAAGTTAACAAATTTTCTTATAGAATTAAAAATACTCTTCTCTCGCGCGCTTCTCTTGCGCGATGGCAATTGCCGATTAAGTTTTTTTAAAAATGTACAAAAGCAAACAGTTTAATTCCGGCAATACACGTACGATAAAAATTCATACGCTCCGGAAATGTTCCGACGTGTTATAATACACATCATTGCTGTTATCGCTATCCCGGTCAGCGCCACAACAACGTCAAGTTAGGTCACGTTAGACGTCACGTTTAAAGTCCGTTGCACGTGAAAACGTTCACTTCTGCTGATTGGTTCAATTAAGACTCTGAGCACAATAGAAATAGGAATATTAGGGCCTGAGCACAATAGAGAAAATATTAAGAATAGGAATTAAAAACAGAGGTTAAATGTAATGCACAATGCGAAAAAATAAAATATATCATATAAATGTATATATAAATATAGGCTGTATATTATATCATAAAGCCGCCATGACATATTTCCTATATTTATATCTTTATTTTATTTTTTTTTTTTTCATTGTTATATTACATTTAACTTCTATTTCTAATTCTTATTTTTAATATTTTCTCTATTGTGCTCAGGCCTTTAGAAATAGAAATAAATATTAAATAAGAAAGAATTATTTCTTTACAAAAAACAAGAATATAGAATAAATTAATGCATAATAAATTTAAAAAATAAGAATTTTTTATAGAAATTTGGAATAATTCATCTATTCCGTTCTCTTATATAATGTAACATTATTTCAAATTTCTTTTCCAAATATTTAATATTTCTTCCTATTCCTAATATTTTTTCTATTGTGCTCAGGACCTAATCTTGCCACATGCATATGAAGTTTTGTGTGCGATCCTTAGGTCTGTTACACACAAAATGACATACATGCATACACATAACTAGACCATTTGAACTAATGAGCATCTAGAATAAAGTTGTCATAATATTTTACATAAAAATGACAGATACTCATTAGTCCAATAAGTTCTATGCAGATATGTCATTTTGCATCTGATAGTCATTATGCTAATAAATTTAGACAAAAACACAGAATAAACTTATATGCATGTAATTATTTAAATGTGCAATATTTTTTAACCACACCAGCAGCAGTAATATTAATTACTGCGTCTGACAGTCCGCAGTCTGTGCCAAGTGGGACGGAAAAATATGCACACTAATCCATGTAAAAAAGTCTCATCTACTCAAGTCTTAGTGCCACCTCTTTGCTAGTTATGTTCTCCTGATACTTTTCCTTAAAATTTGTCGGAAATTTGTCGGAAATCTTGAAAAATTAATTGTATCAGGAGAACATAACTATGAAGAAGTGGCACAAAGTTTTAGGGCGTGTCAGGGGGCGTGTCAGGGGCGTGTCAGGGGCGGGGCTTATTTCGAATTGCTCCGCCCACTCGATAATTTTTCTGAAATTTGTCAGAATTTTTCGAAAATTTTTGAAGAATTGTATCAGGAGAACATAACCAGTGAAGAGGTGGCACAAAGATTTTCCAGTTTTCTTGAAATTTTTCGGGAATTTTTGAAGAATTGTATCAGGAGAACATAACCAGT
>QVNW01004785.1:0-26850 GCA_014825475.1 Pseudomyrmex flavicornis
CACGACGACGACGACGACGACGACGACGACGCGACGTCGCCTTGTTTGCGCGCACATCACCACCCCCACGGGACCCGTTATACATCACGCGGGAGAAAATCGACTTTGAAATTTTAGGCAGCTTTACGATGATTGACTACTGACGGCTGCGGGACTAATTTAACTGTCGCCGTCGTCATTACTCTCTGCCCGCCAACGAGACCAATAATCGTCCGCAGTTCCAATTTCGTCAAAAGGTTGGCTCTCGCCGGATCTCTCTGTGATGAGTCACCTGTTGATGAGTCGAAGAAAATTATTTCGTCATCACACACACACACACGCGCGCGCGACAATATTTCGCGTTTTCTCTGCGACGATCATCCGTGCGTACGTTCGCAATTGCACGTCTCAGATAAAATTACATACACCCCGGGAATTGGGTGGCAAATTTGATGGCTATAGGTACGTAACTTTGTGTGTAAATTATCGCGTGTCCCTTTTTTCTACACGTCAACGCGCGTCGTTTCTCTCTTTTGTTAACATTTATTTAACAACAAACAATAAACAACGGGGAGAGCGATTGCAAAATACGGAGAGAGGTATCGGACCGGAATAATATGTATTTCGCGCAATCAACATATTATTTATAATGCACGGCGCATTGAATATGAACGAAACAATTAATACAAACGGTGGGTGCGTTAACGCGCGTAAACTGCTGCTACTATTAATTTGATTATATTAATCCCGGAGCGGACGACGCACACACACACACACACGCACACACGAAATGTGTACAAGCGCCAAAGGAAGAGCCTCGACAATTTGCGTTTTGCTCTTCGCGCAATTTGCACGCCGCGTCGCGCGCGCGCGAGCGTGAGCGCGTTTGCAAGAACGCTCGTAAACCGCGAGATGCCATTTGGCACACACTGGTGCGCGGTGTGTAGCCGCGGGCGTGTGCAATGACAACGGTAAATATATACACACACATTTGTAACACGCAACGGGTAATAAAATTGCTCGAGAGAGAGAGAGAGAGAGAGAGAAGTGCGCGCGAATAACGAGAAACGTTACTTGTACGACGCGTTGCATTACGCAAAAACAAAGCCCCCCCCCCCAAAAAAAAAAACGCGCTTTCGAGCTCGCGAATATAACAAACGACCACGTGACAAGATGACACCGATTCGAATTAATTGAAATATCACAGGTAGACTCTTGTTCGCGTCGCGAAAGCCGAAACCCGGTATAATCAGCGATATGTAAAATATCATCATTATGTTAATTAACAATTGAAGCTCGTGAGATGGTATTTGAACAAAGCGAGCAAAAAACACGAGATGTCCGTTTTTTTAATTGAATATAAACAAATTTCAAATCGACGAGTTAGAGTAGGGCAATGCGAACCGGTTGCAGTAAATGTCATCAAATTAGTGACAGTCCAAACGGGGTTCGATTTTATTAATTACTCATCATCAATGGAATTCACTTAAATTAACATTTTCTTACGACGACGTAATAAACCGAATATTAAAAAAAAAAGAAGTCATGTATATATAAATCTGTTGTCAATACAAAAAACTTTTAATGTTGTGACATGAGAGCATCATCAATAAAAATAAAAAAAAAAAAAAAGAAAAAAGACTACAAACGATCGCTTGGATCTTCATCGGTACAAACAAAAAAAAACAATGTTAAAAATTAATAGGATGACCGCAGCGCACTCATGTGATGTGAAGCACTACTTCGCTGCGCTCTCAAACAAACACCAGAGGACAACGAACGCGTCACAAACGACACAGTTTACAAACTGCACTACTTACAAATTATTCGCACTTTACGAGTGCGCTGTGGTCATCCCGCTAATTTTTAATGTCATTTATTTTTGTTTTCACACAAACGACGAGGATCCCAACAAAGCGATCGAAACGTCTGTAGTTTTTCTGTAATTCAATAAAAAAAAACACACACACACACACACACGGACATCTTGTGTTTTTTTTTGTTCGCATCTGCCCAAATACCGTGTTTCATCATTATGTTAATCCGCTCTCTGCCCAAGTTTTTTTTTCGTATAAATAACACGTCTGCTAACGCACCGAGAGAGTTAATTTCAAAGTTAATCTTCTTTGCATATGTATGAGGCAGTTTTTTTTTTGTTTTTTTTTTTTCGTCGAAACGAATGAATAATAATTTCTTCCGCGCACGATATACAAGAGATCTCCTCGGCACGTGGAAAAAAGCTGTTTCCACGTACGTACAGTGTGTGGACGAATAATTCAACGCGTTTGCCTTGTGTGTGACGTCCGTCGGTTTCGTCGATTATGCATGTGTTTAAGATTTTAAACAAATATATCGCAGGAACAAATCCCCCCGCGGGTTTTAACAACTGTTATTTCGAGCGTGATCGACGACTTTTTAGCACAGCCCCTGGGCGCGTGACTGCGGCGCGCGCGGCAACAATAGCACGTACACACACAGTCGATATTACTGCACTTCAATAAAATATGCGCGCAGCGCGCTGCGAGAGAGAGAGAGGAAGAGGAGAATATAATCCAGGACAAAACGCGCGGCATTCGCGCAAAACAACAAGGGAATATGCAACACACACCGCGAGCGATATGCGAAATATTTCATCTTTACACAAAACGAGATCTCAGAGCGAAATGACAGCGTGAATGGATATCGGAAACAACTTATATAATGGATCCGTCCGAATTCCCTTCTCACATTTCAATACGCCGTTTTCGCCGATGAAGGAGTAATTTTTTTTTATTATTATTATTTTTTTTAATTTGATTTTCCCCGACATCGATTCGACGACGAAACATTTCGTCAGACCGATTGTCTTTTGCGCGAGATTTCTATATAAATCCGAGAATTTACGAAATTACCTCGTTTGTCGGGGGAACAAACAACTTTCTTGGATTTTTCTCTCTTTCTTATTTTACTCGTGTTTTATCTCGCTTCTCTTTTACTTTATCTTCAATTTTTTTTGCGTTGATAAAATAATACGCGGAGGCTACAATTCTTCGCGAAAGCGCTCGAAGACGAAAAAAAAAAAAAAAAAAAAAAAAAAGAAACACGCGCGCTTCGAATTTCTTATCCCCCGATGTGTCTTGCTCGATTTTAAAAAAAATCGTCCCCCGTTGGCGCAAAAATCGAAGTGTCAAATATCGAAGAATCGAAAGTGCAAAGTTCGCAGTCGCCTACTCGCAGCAAAAACCGAGTGCAATATGCGTCACCGATGGCTTGTTAATAAAACATTTATTACCCCCGTTTAATTAACCAGCTGACAAGCGGCGACGTGCCTCTTTTCCCACGCACAGGATTTTTCCCCGCGCGAGCGAGCTATATTCGACGGAAAATAACTTAACGGCGGACACGCGCGCGAGCGATACTCATCGGACTCATCATAATTTTGTGCGACACGTTTAATTAAAATAAATTATCATTTATTTGAATGCGAATCAAACGAATTAATTTAAATTCATTTCACGTTTAAATAAGGTCAGTCCAGAAAACGGGGGGAAGAAGGGAGAGAATGGGCGGTAGGGGAGGGATGGTCATCTGTAAAACGCGAATTTGGGACGTGAAATAAACCGAACTCGTCTAATTAATTGCAAATAACGCGATCGTGTAGCCGCGCGGCGATTTTCGTGCGCGCGCTGCACCGCTGCATCTTTCTTCGTTTTGCGAGATAATTCACTAATGTGACTGAATAAACGCGCTTTACTCTTTACCGTCGCCTGATTGCAGTCATGAAAGATTAATTCGTCATCGCTGTAGCTTTTGAACCGTCTCGTACCGAGAGCGTGTGAAATCACAGCCGCGCAACACAACACGGGCGGCGAAACGTTGGGTCTTGGGAAAGCGTCGGCTTCGCAAATTATTCGCAGTCGATATATCGATTGCGGAATGTTCGATTATACGGCGACGAATAATTACTCGGCACCGGGATATATAACTGTTACCTCGCTAATGTATTGATTATCGCAGTAGAGTAGCCGGGCGAGCGCGCGCGCGCACATACGCACGCACACACAAAACACACACATCTCTTGCCGTCGAATTAACTCGGCACGCGCGCGCGTTTATAGGCGCGCGTGTAAATCACGGAGCTGAATGAGAAAGGGATAGCTTGCGAAGAGCCATTAGCTTCGCGGAATTGCGGTCTGCAGTGACATGCGATGGTGGCGCGCGCGCCCTCCTTCCTCTTTCCCCCGTTGCTCATAAATGCGCGCGCGTTATTACACGGATATTGTGTTCGGCAGGTTTATACGTATATTATCTCTCTCGGCGCGCGCCGTGTTTCTCCCAAGATGTGCAACACAACTGCGACACACGCGCGCCGATCAATTTGTCGCTCAAAGATGCGCTTCCACAAAGCGGATATATAATAAACTGCCTCCCGTATATACGCAATAATCAGCCACTCTTTCTTATTCAATGTTTTGCGCGATAATGAGAGGGAGAGAGGGGACTCGTGTAGCTCGGAGGAATATTCTCCTCGCGATAAAACGGCGGGATTTAAGCGCGCGATGTAACGTTCGATCGAACGTGTATACTCTCGCAATACGCGCGCGATCATCTCGCGGGAAGAAATTAAATAAACGTCTGTTTGCGCTTCCGCTTACAAATTAGTTTCGAGTCGATCGCACGCGGATTGTTAATAATCTGACTTGTATTTACATACGTGGCGAGCGTTACGTCGATTAGTCGAATGTTTGCGCAAGCGCGCGGGAGAGTATCTAGGACCTTCAAATCTTGTCAAACGCGATGATATACACATATGTGAGAGATTGCGTTTGCAAAATGCGGGGAACCTCGGGGATTTCAGTTCGAAGAAATTGCGCAAATTGATTTCCGCCGCCTGTCCGCCAATCTCGTCGCGGACGAAATTTCATAAACGAAACCTCACGCGGCAGAATTGAAATCAAGCCGGGAATGATTATTTCCGCGAGAATTGAATCTTCTCGGGGAAATTATCGCGAAATTCAACGCGAGATGAACATGACACGCGCGCGCGCGCTGACACGCACTGACACGTACAATAATCTTTCTCCGCGTCGTTTCAATTTCAATTGCGGTTAAATTGCGGTCTAAGTGACGTAACCATCGGATCATAGGGGAAATGTTGGTTTTCTCCAACATCGCACCCGCCCGTTGTATATCAAACAACAACAACAACAACAACAACAACAACGCACACAGCGAGCGAAAGCTCCGCTCACGGCGAAGATTCCCGCCGGGCGACGAAATGAATTCAAAGCGTCGGAAACCAAGTTTCCTCCCGCGAATCTTACACGCTCGGGCACGCTCGTGATCCGGATTGTGTGTATAGTTTAATCATCTCATCGTGTGTGCGCGCGCGAATGGCAGGGTTTTATCAATAATTACCGGCGGCAAGCGATAATTACGCGTCCTTACCCAACTATCTGAGTAATTATAGCGTTAATTATCCTGTACGGCGTTGTTTCGGCGCCCGCGGCGCTGATTAGGGAAAATCCGTATTATCCGCGCTCGCGGTCGCATAATAACGTCCAAAGCGAGGGAATATTTAACGTAGCGCGACAAATGTGTACGAGTGTCTGTGTTGGGTTGCTGTCAAATCTGGCGCACATATGCGGTCTTCGACGCTACGAGATTTATTCGACGACCAAGCGTCTCTTCGAGTTGAGGCGAATGTGTTCGGTACATCTTGTTGTTTATTGATTGTATTTCGATCCGTTGTACACAGAGTGTCTGAAAAAATGTTCGACCAAGCCGAAAAGAAGGTGGCGAAGATAGATTCGGATCCAATCCTAATCGAAAAGTCACGTGTCATTTTGCAAAAAAGAATAAAATTCGCAATAGTTTTGTTGAGCGATTCACATAGTTTTGTTGAATCGATACGTGTGGCGCGTGAAAAGCGATGTGGATTCTGTAGACGTGTACGATTTTCACACTCCGGTTTGGTAAAAATTTTTTTTCACGACGTTCTTTACGCGAACTGGAAGCATGCGACATGTTACATAACAATAAATAATTTTGTCAAAAAGATCTGTTGTTCAATCACGAAGTAAATAAACATCACAGTACTACACTGTGACACAACAACGTAAATCGTTGTTCAGTTGACGTGACGTTTGGAGACGCGCTGCTATTTCTGAACAATGCAATTACGGTCTTTCGCAATCATCTCCAGCCTCCAGTTTGGTTCAGTAAGTAATTTTGAAGCGAGCCATTCAGTACGTAATACAATAAAAGCCAGATGATGACTCGGCCATTTTCTGCGCGTGACGGAATGTCCAATGTGTGGGCGACAGAAGAGAAAACGAAATGCGAACGGGCGGCGGCGGCGGCGCCACGGCCCAGATTGGCCACTAGAGTTTTGCCGATTCGATGACAAATCGGTGGCTGGGCTGGCGATTTATTTAAACACGAGCGTATTTGAAATTCGTGCGTCTTTTTGCCAGTCAGGAAGTAAAATTATGTGTATTGCTATTTGTGTGTGTGTGTGTGTGTGTGTGTGTGTGTGTGTGTGTGTGTTGTAAAATTCGTTGCTTTTGTCAACGCGCGTCTGCTACGCGCGCCGAGTTTTTTTCTCTTCATTTTTCTAAACTTGTGGTGGTTTCTGGTATTTTATTGACAAAACGGCGTTGTGAATGTGCTGTGGTCGACCCGTTAATTTTTTTTATTTCAATGTATTTATTTATTTTTTTTAAGTTTGAAGAAGATTCAAATAAAAGAATCGTTTGGTTTTTCCTATTCGAATAAATAACGCGCACGTCTTTTTTGGCTCGCATCTGCTCTAATACTTCGTTTCATTTTCTCATTCTTTTTCTCTCTCTTCGATACTGGACGTGGATCGTCTTTAATTCGCTTTCGAGTTACCGCGCTGCGCCTCGAGCTATTTCCAAACCGATTAAACTATGTACTCCGATTCTTCGCGATCTCGCATGCTCCGTTTAATTCCGCGACTTACGACACCGCGGTAATAGATACTCTCGGCGCATAATCGTCCTCGCCGTTGGAAAAAAAATCAGAAAGATGGAAAAGGATACGCGCGATCTAATTTCCGCGCGACTCAGCCGTCGTTCGGCTCGATCTAATCAGGAATTTTTTCCGACTGGCCGGGCAATCGGCTCGCGGCGACGTGTCTCGAAACGACGACGACGACGACGACAACGACGAAAGGAATATACCGTTGACCCGCGGGGGGGAAAGGGCAATAACACACAGTCGACGTCGGAGGAATTCAAGTTCACGGCGAAGGAAAATGCATCCGCGCGCTATTTCATCCGCACAAGTCGCGCGAATAACAAATTTTCTCTCTCGTATCGACAGTCGCGACTGAGTTTATTTCTGTCGAAACTTCGAATTCATTGTCGCGGTCGCGAAAATATTTTGTGTTGTGTGTGCGCTAAAAAAAAAATATTTTCTCTTAGGAAAAACTATAGCGTACGGCCGAGAATGTTGTTGAACCAAACGCCCGGAGAAGAGAGCGAGAAGCAGCAAATTTGTCGCCGACAGTGCAGATGTATTTAAGCCGATAAAATAATGGAGGGAGAGGAAAGGAAGATGAAAAAAAAAAAAAAAAAAAAAACAAAAAAAAACGGGACGCATGAGCTCCGAAAATTCGAAGAACGTGCGAACGGCGCCTCATGATTCATCAATGAAAAATTCGACCTAGTTGTCACCGCGTGCGACGTTAATAATCTCGGTTTCTGTCTTTCCCCTCTCCCTCTCCCTCTCTTTGCAAGGGGAACAAGAAAGAGAGAAAGAGAAAAAACGTGGTGTCGACCACAGCGAGAGAATCACCGACCTCGATCTAATCGTCAAAAGACTGAGCCAAGATCTCTCGTCGGTTCGCACGTGACGTGAATTATTTGAAGATTCATATATGTATTATCGCGGCGCCACATATCGCGAGAAAAATACCAAGGGATATCAAAATCGCGAATTTTTTAAAGAGGTTTTTAGATCCGGTGGAATATCATGAAAAATTGTTGCCTGTGGAACGCTGTGCAATTGTGATACACGTTTTGCGAGAATTGCGAATGAGAAACGACGCGAGAGGTCGAACAAGCAACACTTCGTTCTTTTGTCGCGAATAAACTTTGAACTTCTCTCTTCACCGATTCGTTGAAGATGACTGTTTTAATTTTAATTTTAATTTTTTTTATTGTAATAACTGTTTTATAATTTATTTCCCAAATAAAGCTTGTGAAAAATCTCAGTCGCGAATTTTCGTCGTTACATTGTTTCGACGATTAAAAAACAAACAAACAAAAAATTTATTTAATCAAGAGAGGCAATATTTTGACATTAGTTTTGTTTTTTAATTTTAATAATTGTTTTACATTTTGCTTTGCAAGAAATTTTTCGAAAAATTCCAATCACGAAGTTTTGTCGTTTCGACGTGTGACAAAAAAAAAAAAAAAAAAAATGAATTAAGAGACGAGATATATACGTACATGTTTTTGAGCTTATATATCGGCGGAAGTGTGAAACGAAATTCATTTCGCGCCGATCGATTATGGAAAACACAGGCGTTGTATATTTAATATATCACCTCGAGTTTTGTGTGTGTGTGTGTGTGTGTGTGTGTGTGTGTGTGTGTGTATGTGTGTTGAGAGTAACACGAAATCTGCGAGTGAACGGCGCACAAAAGCCGATTTCATATCTGACTCGATGCGCGGCGAGTGTACACACACGTACATCAGACACCGGGGATATGGATTATATCGTTTCTATTCGTTTTTGCTTCGCGTTACAGTCCAAAATCGATACCGCACGCGGCACCTCAGGCATTTTGACCTTTTCATTATTACGTTGACGGCTATTGTGCGTGCGGATAAAGGCGCGTATAAATTCCATTGATAACGTTCTCCTGTAACTCGTCGTCGAACGGCGACGATCGCGTTGAAAACCACCGAGGCCGAGATCGGTGTTTCGAAGTCAAGCGGTGACGAAGTCGCTTCGAGCGACCGGACTCGGATACGATTGTGACCCACAACGTCAAGTACGCGCCTCTTCCCGTACCGGAGTGATGTATGCAATTGAAATTTTTCGCGCGAGGTGGATTCGTCGGAGCAAATAACGTTCGTGAGCAAACGCTACTATTATTCTTCGCCGATCTTATTATTCTCGCACGCGAAGGACCTTGCGCGATGAGGAAATAAAAGAAGTCGACATATGCGCGACCCGTGGCAATAAAAATTAAGCAAAGAGCGCGGTTGCCTCTGAGGGAATTTACGATAATGCAATCTCGGAAACATCGCGGGAAATGAGACTCGTTCCGCGCGCACATCCGAATTTCGCCGGTCTCGTGTTTAAACGATGATTTTTTTTTTCTCTCCGTTTCTCTTCTTCTCCTCGAGAATCTTTAAACAAGAAGAATCCATCGCGCTTATTTATCGCGTCGGGTTTTAATCGATAACGCGAGCAACGTCGGATATCAACAAGACGCGTCTAATTGAGACTGAAGATAAAGGGACCCAATTCCCAAGGGAGAAAATCAAAGTCGGCCAGCGGTAAGCCTCGTTAATCAAATTTCCTTGCGCGCGCGTTTCGGTTTATTATCATACCCAGAGAGAAACTTGGGCATAAAACCGTTTAATCCGAATAATCGAAGCCGAAGTTATTTCGATGTTATCTCTCTCGAAGCGAAATGCAATATCGAACGAGCGGGAGAAAGTATGTAAAAACAAAAAACAAAAAAAAATTAATATTAAAATAACGGCTCGAAGAAATTATTAAAAAGAAAAAAGAAGCCACAGAGCTCGCTATGGTCCAGGTAGGAGATGGACATTCAAAATTGACGTAAAACGCAGTGTATTCCGGACGTTCCGATTATTTATTGTTGATCATTTTCGGTACTGTTTATAATACTATGATATATAAAATTAAAAAGTAAAAATATGAAAAATATCCGTTAGAAAAAAAAAAAAAAATCGCTAATCGGCTCGATCGTAATCAAAGTTCAAACCGTTGCAGTGCGCTTTAATTAATGCGGCATATAATGTGAAACGAACAACTATAATGCTAATCCCATTATAATATGTTTAATGCTATGAAAATTAATGCTCGCTCATTTGGTCGGAACAATTAATATTGAAAGTTTTTTGGTCGGTGGTTTGGACGATTTCAAACGTAGATTAACAAAGAAAAGGTCACCGCACCGCCGCCGTTTTGCAACGCGCGTTATATGTAATAATATCGTCATTATATTTTAATTGAAAATCGCGCCCACATACGGTCAAGAAAACAAGATCGAAAAAACTTTATAAAATAAATGTCAAAATAAATATAATTCTAAAATTTCGAATTACCGCGCGAAAAACTAAATATTTTTCCTAAAAAAAAAAAAACAAAAAAAAAAAAAACTAACATTTATTCGCATACGTGAACTTCCTGCTGATTGTAGGCAGTGAATAAATACGCGCGCAGAATTTGTAATTCAACGTGCAATCCGACTTTGCAGTAACTGTAATCCTCTCCTTTTTGGATGACCGCTTTTCCGAGCGAGAGATACCGCACTATATATATATATATATATCTCTCTCTACGCTCTTATAATGAAATCTCTTCATCGCCGAGGAAGATCCCCTCGTACAAGAGAGATGCGAAGAGAGAGAGAGGAGAGAGAGAGAGAGAGAGATAGAGAGAGAGAGAGAGAGAGAAGACGAGGGAAAAAGGAGCTCACCTGGAAAGCCCTTTTTGTAGCCTGGCGGCAAGAACGCGGCAGGCGGCGTGATGGGGGGCGCCGCGTCCCAGGAAGGCACGACGTCCGGCTGCATCCCGTAGCCCGGCGGAAGCTCCAGGACTTTCTGCTGCTTCTCGCAGCGTCGCCGCCGACGGCCGCCCGGCGCGAACGTTTTCACGGCCGCCAGGAAACCGACCCCGCTCATGTCTTCCCGCCGAGGTTTCGTTTTCGCGTGAATTTTTTCTCCTTTTTATCTACGACGACCGTCCGACCAAATCCCGCCGCAACTACTTGGCCGCCTTGGAGGTGATGAGAAGGAGAGAGAAATTGGATCGGAGAGATCGATTTTTCTCGCGTCTCTCTCGAAATTAGACGACGACAACGACGACGACGACGACGACGTGTCGTCCAAGCGACGAGATCGATTGACGATAAGAGAGAGAGAGAGAGAGAGCGATCAACTGAATCAATCGTCGGTCGGTTCGGCAATCCCCGTGGAAACCATGGCGTGAGCTTCGGAGAAGAAGATATACAAAATTGTTCCGTGATCATAAAAAATCCGTCCGACGTGTATTTGTGAAATAAATGTCGCGATGACACGGGGAGTTATTTGCATTTTCGCACGTGGCGCGATGAAATTTGAGAATGCGAACGCAGAGAGATGATAAAGTGAAACGAGATGACACAAAGCAAGCAGTGAGTTAAATCGAGAATGTAGGCGCGACAAAGTTATGACGGCAATCGTACAAACGATACAGAGAGTTTCGCGATAAATAAACACGAGAGCCGGGAAGGGGGTAGAATCCTATGTTTTAATCTTTATCAACATTTCAATTGCGCGCCGTTGTACGTATATATTTGTTCACGACCGTTTTATATTGATTCATATCTCGGCCGCGACATACATATCGCGAGAGATCAATTCATCTGTCGCGAGAATGAGAGAAAGAGAGAGAGAGAGAGAGAGAGAGAGAGAGAGAGACGCAACGTTATTTCCGTAACGACGGTTGCGCAATCGCGACTGGCTTAGCAATAGAGGCTCCAAAACGATCACCAGTTGCGCACCCTAATAACAGGTGTCGCATTAAATTGGACACACTATATACAGCGGAGATAAGAAGCGCAAAGCGCGCTTTGCGAACTGTATTCAACCGAGAACTTTCAATCGCGCGCTCTCGGTCGTTAATCCGACCTGTGTTTCCCCCCTCCCGTCGTCGCGAATAAGCTTCTTTCGACTCGACTCGATTGTATGCGAAAAACATTTTCGGACCCCCCGCATTGACGACCGATCGAAAATCGAAACAATACACTCGCGAAGAAACACACGCGGAAGCGAGGATTTATATTAAGCGCGGGCGCGCGCGCGAGAATTATGAAAATTTATTTCGAGATGAAAATTTGTTCGCGAGGATTTTTAAAAGGGGGAATTAAAGTGTCGCGACTATCTCTCTCTCTCTCTCTCTCTCTCTCTCTCTCTCTCTCTTTTTCGTAGAAATGCGATTTAACTTTTCCGTCGAGTTTAAATACGTTTCTAATTGCACGCGGAACTCGATCTTTTATTATTGCGTATAAAAGAGTTTCTCGTTTATATTAAAGCGACACCGACGTTTCTTTTTTTTTCTTTTTTTTTTCTTCGAGGAAACCCATTCCCCGGTATACACGGAGCGTTTATCGTTCGTTAAGACGTACACTAAAAAACGACGGGATATTGCGAAACGCGAGATGAGAACTGAACTAATATCGAAAATAAAAAAAAGCGCATCACTTCCGATAAAATTCTCAATTCGCGATGTTCATCGACGAGATTCGATGGAAAAAAAAAGAAAGAAAGTTGAAATTCCGCGGGACTCGCGCGTATACATAAAATAAATAATTTATCTTTGGATGAAATAATTTTCTCCGAGTTTCCTGAAACGCTCCGTTTCATTTTGCGATTTGCACAAATGCATATCCCGGGGATTAAGAGATTCTCAATCGATCCCTCCCTCCCCCTCCCCCCGCTCCCCCCGAAAACCTGGTTTTTGTTCTCTGCGAAAGAGCTGCGCGCAATTTCAAACTTTTCCAACGGAACGCCGCGCGTACATAGTACTACGACGAAGCTTCCCGGAATTTTGCATCGCATTCTCGAAACGAAACGCGGGCTCTACTCGCGGCTCGCGGAAACAAGGAGAGCGTTGTTTTGCAAACGCATAAACAATTCGGTCATCGGAATATCTCGCGAGTTCCGCGCGCACTCGCGGATTCTTTTGTTTTTGCGAAACGTAAGAATTCCCGTTGAAAATTATCCCGCGCTGAAAGTTCGCAGCGCGCTCATCGCGCGAGAAGAACAATACCGCGCGGAAAGTATACACACGCCAAATATGCGCTTTTGCAAAACCGTCCGCGTAATTTCCCCCCCCCCCCCCCCACGTCAGAATATTGCTTCGAAAAGTTTTTTATTCGCGCGTTTTATAAGCGCGCGTTTCGTTCGCGAAGTTAAAATACAACACAGTTGTATTTTAACAGATCGTTCGATACAACACGGACATTTGCGCGAGAGTGCATTAAACCGAAAAACATCACGCGTCTGTGGTTTCTACTAGCAGGTTTGCACGTCGAGAGCTGATGCACTTCGATGCAGCTTCTCGCCGGAAGGAAAAAATATACTCCGGAACACTTAAATAGTTAACGAGTCCGTGCTTTTTTTTCTTTCTTTTTTTTTTTTTTTTTTTATATCAAAAAAACTGCCGATGTCGATCACTTTTCAATTTTTGAAACTTTAATGTCTCGCCGCTTACATCCTCGTCGCGCGCGCGGATTCGATATTTTTTCCCCCTTCCCCCTTCTATGTGAAATAAATTTTCTCTTCTCGTATATTATTGATGAAAAAGCTCACTGGAAATTCTTTCCCGGAGTTTCGCATGTCTGTTCGTTGTGGCGAGGGTGAGCGCGATTGAAGATGATCGTGGTGGACGATGGCGAGGAGAGTGTTTCCTTTGATGTTGACTCATGCTGATTTTTTTTTTTTTCTAACATATAAATACGTCGCAAAACAATGACGATTTTCGATGAGAGAGAGTTTGACGAGCGCAGGATGTCGAAACAAATCAAATCTTAACTTGGTCGTATTTTTTTTCTCCCTCCCCCCTCTCCCCACAGAAGAAGAAAACAATATGTGCGAACGACAAAAACAAAAAAAACCAAACAAACAAACAAAAACTCACATCAATAAAAAGCAAATTTTGCGCGAAAGTGAACTCGTGATTTCTCCCGCCGCCACTGATCTTTTTTTTTTGTAACGCGATACGTGAGAACCAAGGTCGGCGCAACAAAACGTTAAGAGTAGTGAGATGCGCGATTCGGAGTTCGACATATCTTATTTGTGAAGTACATTCGTTACACGAAAAAGCGAAAGGACGATTTTTTTTCGACGGTTGTCGAGAGCGAGCCGTTGACGAGAGAGTGCGAGAGCCTCCTGTGCTTGTGGGGTTTCGTGTTCGACTGCGTGGAGATCCCAACTTCGAGGGCCTCTCGGATCGAGTGACCTTGACGGGGATCGCCGGTCTGGATACCGGAGAGGGTCGACCCGCGCCGGAAGTGCGAATCGATCACCAGTTGCGCGCGTAGAGAGTGAGAGAGAGAGAGTGAGAGAGAATGAGAGAAAGAGACAGCGAGCGGGCGACGAGAAGAGGAGAGCGAGCGGCGGTAAAATCCTTCTCCGGAAATGAGGTGCGCTCCTCGCGAGAGCGTGCCCCGCACTGACTGATCCGCGCGTTTACTACTTTACTCGCGCCGCCTGTTCCTCAATTCTCTCTCTCTCTCTCTCTCTCTCTTGGGTCGCGGCGCGCACGTCTCCAGTAGTCGAAGCCGGCGAAAAGCGCGCGCGCAGTCGAAACACGACAGCCCGTGATCGCGCTTTCGGGCTGCGCGCGCAAGTAGTAGAGACGAGGGATTACCGCGAACGTTCCGTCCCTCGCGAGCCGAAAGACGCGCGTGGGTGTTCGGCTCGGTGGTTGTGCAAAACGAGACGCGCCGAGTGGGGCGGGGGGAGGGAAGGGAGATCTCGAGCGCACGAGAAGGGTGGAGACAGGGCTGGACCCGTTTGAAAGATATAGTGGACAAATTGCGGCGATAACTTTCGACGAAATCTAAACCCCCGGCCGACGCGAAAGAAAGGGAGAGAGAGAAAAAAACCAAGAAATTCAGATTTATTTTCCGCGTGCATCGCGAAAGAAAGCGCGAACTCTATTCTCGCTCGACAAGAAAAAAAAAAAAAAAAAACGGCAATCGATAAGCGCGACGCGTATTAGACTTAAACAAGGAGTGAGAGTCTCATCTCTCTAACATGGCGCGTAAGTATATCGGATTTCTTTTTAAAGTGACGCGCGAGAATATAGCAGCTGCGGAATCGCGTTCGCGCATCGGGTGTGCAAACACCCGTCGTCACCCCGGCGCGCGATATTGTCCTCGAGTTTACATACCCGCGAAAACTGTTTGTTGTTGGTTTTTGAATTGTTTTAAAAGTTGCACCTTTGTTTTTGTTTGTTGTTCAATTTTTATTTTCCACCGGCCGTATACACGTTGCGTAAACAACAACGGGAAAATATGTGAAAGTTCGTTTTGTTTAGTGTGTCCCGTGGTATCTTAGTATCCCGAGGTTAGTGCCTCGGGTAACGTCTTGCATCGGAGCCCGTAAATGGTAACGTTTCTCGAAAAACGTAAATTTTGACAGTCGTAAAAAAAAAAAAAGAAAAAAAAACCATTTTAGTCTACGACAAACGCGATTTTCTCGCTGCAGCGCGCGTGTATCCGATCTTACGTCAAAGACAAAGTTAACACTGTTGTTTCAATCCTCGTTAATTTGGAAATTACAACGTGTTTACGTCGAGAGATACGAAATATTCGTTTTTCGACGCAACAAATGTGTTATTTCATTGGGACATGTATATAAGTTGTTGTTCTCTCAATTAATATCGATCATGTTTGCGAAATACATAAAATAATGTTATTACAAACGCGAATATATCGCGAAGATTCGCAATTATGTTTGTTTTATTCTTTTTTTTTTATTTTTTTTTTTTTATATATCCGCTGGTTCGCGCAAATTCTAATTTCACCCACTCTCGCGGTTGCGACTGCAACAATATAATTGCAATAAATATTTTAATAATAACATTTATCTCTCTCGATATTTAATTCAACGCGCGTAACCTTTTTTCTTTGTTTTTTTTTTTTTTTTTATCGATGTATCATTTATTTCCAATAAAACACAGTTGCAATAATTAATAACACCAAGTCAAACCGGAAAGGTCAGATGAAGAAGATATATATCGCGAGCTTGATTAAAAAAAAAAAAAAAAACAAAGGGCGCGAACAATCGCTGGAAATTAGAAGACTACGCGCGCGCGCGCGCGTCCGTCTCGAGTGTGTTAAACAACAATCGACAGCGGCAATTTATACGGCGCGGTCAACACGTTTACAGCGCGGCAGAGTCGCGTGTGACACGTGTCATATAGCGCGCGCAATAGCGCACACACAATCCAGCTACAATTATCCGCATTATTCGATACTTATCATAACAAAAACCATAATCGTTTCGACTCCGGTATATAACCGGAGCGACCGCTGATTAATTCTCCCACCGACATTTCCGCGCGCGGGGGACAGCATCTGTGTGTGTGATATTTACGTTGCATAATCCAGAGAGTTTCTGGTTGAAGCTCGCGCATTATACGTACACGAATCGAATATATTATCCATACACGCGTATTCCCGTTTGCCGGTCACGTATCCGCAATATACAATTGTACATATCGCATCTGTTTCATTACTTATCGCGTGTACGACTCGTCGTGTATATCTCGTCGGAACGCGGAGAACTCGCTAGCTCCGGGAGAACAACGGAGATGCGCTTTCGAAAAAGCGCGAAACTCCTCGTCGATGCAACAACTTTTTTTCTCTAAAGCAAAAAATTCTGATTTCGAAGGGATGTGTGTTGCGCGCGCACAACCGAGAATACGAAATGTATAACGCAATATCCCGTATACACCTTCTTCGTGACACTCGTCTTCGCGACGAGAGAGATGAAATTTTGCGCGAAATTCTCGAGCCACGAGGGGTTCCGCCGTTCCAGAAAGGGAAGTGAACGGAACGGGGCACCGGACGGCGACGATCCACGCCTGCGGCTGGAAGAAGAGTAGGTGGGAAGGGAAGAAGAGGGAGAATTGCACGAGGGATCGAGGAAGACAGAGGAAGCCTGCCGTAGGGCTGCGGGGTTAGGAAGGGATCCGCGCGTCGTGCAATCCGCTATTCGTACCCCGGGCAAGGGAACCGATCGTTACTGGGGAAAACTCGGCTGGCGGTGGAGAGGTCTTTTCATTTTCCGAGGGGGCGCCGCCGCTTGTACCGTCGAGGGAGGGAGTCGCGGGAACGAATGGAAGGCTGGGGGTGGAGGGAAAATTCGCCGCTCTGCGTTCCGGATTGAGGGAGACGAGAAACGGGAGAGAGAGAGAGAGAGAGAGAGAGAGAGAAAGCGCGCAACACGATCGGGAGATCCGCGCTGTAGTATCAGCAGTATCGATCATTATATACCGTCGGCACCCCCTCGTCCTTTCCTCACACCCGCCGCCGCCTCTAAGCAGCCACGCGCGCTGTCTACCTCTCGGTCCATCAACAGCGTGTATAGGCCATGTCGGGGCCGGCTCCGTCAAGGCCCGTCGACCTTGGGCTCGGGTAACCGGCAAGTCGGAAGACGAGACGAGACACAGAGACAGGAATAACGAGACAGGGATGAGCCCGCTATAGTGACTGACATCCGCGCGCTCTCTCGCCGTAATGATAATTTGATACTTATATGTGTGTGTAACACATGTGCGTATATATTTTGGTTAATAAAACATACTCGGTTCACATCTTGGCAAAAGAGAAACGTTACCTCGAGAGAGATGTTACAGGGAATATAATGTTACGAATATAATGTTTGTGTGAAGAGCATAAAGTTAGTGAAATGTTTTTTTTCTAAATCTCTCTTTTATTTTTTTTTTTTTGTTAATTTTTTTTTTTTAATGGTTTCTCTATCATCTTGTGTGCACGCTGCTACGCTTTAATAATAACTAGTAAGTAAGAAAAGCACGGGGAGGATGAGCGCGATAACATTGTAATAACAAGTTATTGGAATGAAATAATTTGCAGTCTCCGTGGCAACGTTCTCGATTAACGGCGTCTGACGCAGCAACTCAAAGGATATCCCTTCGACGGTCTTGTCTATCGCAAAAGAGAATTCTGTTTTATACGCGGACAGAAATTCTCTAGGGGGAAAAGGGGAAGGGGGAATGAGTGAAAGTGTGAAGTGGAAGATCGGTTTATGGAGAGCTCGCCTGGGTTTACGAGCGTGCCGAACAAACGCGAACAAACTCGCCGGGAATTTCGCGGGACATAACGTCGCGCGGAGGTGGCGCGGCGCGTGGATGGTTTTCATCGGAGGGCGGTTAAAAACGAGCGAAAAAAAACATCACTAACGAACTCCAAGTGCGTTGATAAATATATAAGTACGTGATATATTTCGCAATATCTTTTTAATGCGATATTATAAATTCTTATGGCAAATTAATTCCGCAATACTTTTCTTCGCGAGACGTTACGCCACGCGAAAGGAAAAAAGGGGAAAACGTTCTTTCTTTTTCTCTCTCTCTCTCTCTTTTTCTTATCAAGTTTTATTAAGAAGCATATATCAGCCACTTGGAAAATGGATCCTTCGAGTAGGGTAAGTTATAATAACAGCTCCAGCGTACGCGGCGGCGAGGCAAAGCGTCGAAAGTTTATGGAATTGACTTCCTCGCGAGAAACCAACGTCACTCCCTCCCTTTCCTCTCTCTCCCCTCCTCTCCGAAAAACCGTTTCGATTTTGCGCGGCCAATTATAGCAGCGTCGTCGTCGTCGTCTCCAGTCGAGTTGAAAATAGCATCAGGTGCATTTGGAATTGAAAAAAATCCCCTTCCCCATAAAAGAGACGTATTGTAAAGAAGCCGAGTTTTATGACGGCAAAGTAAAAAAAAAAAAAAAAAAGAAAGGAAAAAAAGGGGAAGAAAACGGAAGGAGAAAGCGGAAGAGAAGTAAATGAATGCAACTAGCACGAGAGAGAGAGAGAGAGAGAGAGAGAGAGAGGAATCGCCAACGACTCGCCGATATGACTCGCGAGTGCTCTCGAAAAGCCATCTTTAAGCAACCGCTCCGCCGTCTACGAATTCTCCGGGATCTTATAATGAGAGATAGGGAGCGCGCTTGGATGGCTTGTTAATGAAAGTGCCACTTGACAGTCCACGCGCGCGCGCGCACACACACACACACACACACACACACACACACACACACACACACACACACACACACACACGCGTCATTGATTGAAGAGACGCAACGATAATGATCGCGCAAATCCGACATGTAAAAACTACAGATGCAATTCCGATCGTTGATACTGCATTGTATCTATTGTATCTGCGTTCGAACTTAAACTCCCAACGTGCCGGACGTTTTTTTTTACGTCCGTCAATTACAGTACGTATATACAAGTAAGTATATACAGTAAGTATATACGATTTTTTACTGTGTATTTATATAAGTAACAAATTTAATGCAAATCTCTCGTTTATCATTGATCGAGTATCTTTTAAATTTTTATAGTTTTTGCCTTTCTAAATTTTTACTACATATACCTATTCACATCAATAAAATATTGATTGATTAATTAAACTGATTAGGTATTTGTAAATTGACTGATTGAACTGATCCACACTTCAAATTTGGTAATTTAGACACGTTACATTTGTATAAATTGCATTTTTCTTCCGGCGAATAAAAACATTTGACAAAAATATTTGCCACTTTCTTGAAATTGATTATAAATTTAAGACACAATTATTAAGTGCTCTCGTGTTGAAGCAATTTTCGACACAATCCCCACGCGGTGTTTCCATCAGAATTAATTCTTCCCCCCGTGGATGGGTGAAAAAAAGAATTTCGATTTTTATTCGGTTGCTCGCGTGAAAAGACAATTATCCACTTGTCATCGTTGTCCACCACCGCCTCCCTTCGTAATTAATTACTTTATTTCTCGCGACGAGAACGCTCCGGTAACTCTTCTTGCGCTATTGTACGTTTTTCTTTGTTTCTTTTGATATCATTTCGGCTTTTTTTTTTTTTTTTTTTTTTTTTGCGCAGAAGCAATAAAACACTGGAAAAGCTCGACGCAATCTCAAACATGACGGATGTATTGTTTCTTATCTCATATGACATATTTGTTTGCTCGGCACTTTTCTCATTTCTTTTCCGCATGTGTTCGCGTATTATCTTTCGGTTTTCTTTTTTCATATACAAGCTTCTCCCCGCGCTGATACAGTCTCTGTGTCGTGTGTGGTCTCGTCCGTGTGACAAAGTGTGTACAGTCCGTAAAATAAAATACCCCCCCCCCCTCGTCTATCTCCCGGATTTCGCGGAGTGTAAATATTCGAAAATGAAAATTACTTCTGAGTAAATAAATCTAGAATGAGAACCTGTTTTTTTTTTGTTTTTTTTTTATACCGACGCTCTGTTAAAATAAATCTCGCGAGATTTTCATGAGAATATTCTAGTCGCAGAACGTGAAAAAACCATATGCGACGCTAAGGAAAGACGACGCTTAATATTTTCTTCGAGATAAAAAATTTTTTTTTTATTTTTTGCGTCCGCCAAGTGTGTACGTTCGTACAAGTAACAAATTTAACGCGAATCTCGTTGATCAAGTACCCTTTGAATTTTTCACACATTCATATCAAAACCGGAGAAGTACGTAACATTAACGGGACTATACACGTACGTCTATGCGAAATTTCACGCGTCAAGCAACAGAGAGACGGCTGAGGCGTGATTTCTCACGTGTAAATGTTAGATCGAGAATGAAAAATGCTCCATCCTTCGCGCAGACCGAATTATGAATATTTCCGCGAAAGATCGTCCAACTTCCCACGCAATGGATTTGAATTGTGGGGGCGCATAATACGATGTATGATACAATACTTGCGCGACGACGATAGCATATCTACTTGTCGCTTTGATCTTCCCACGATAAATTTTTCAGTAAAAAAATAGACATCCTCGCGGAAGACGAAATTTTCGGATAATCCCAAAACGCGCAAACAACCTTTTCGTTTTTAAATATCGAATTCGCGTTTTATTGCCCCGCGTTGTAAACGTTGGCAAATATTTTGTTAAAAACCAGTCAGTTGTGCGCGCGAGATGTTCAATATTACGTTTGTGGAACAATTATTGTTTATTATTGTATATTATTCAATACACAAATATCTACACATTAAAAATTGCAAGAAAATTCTTATCTTTGCAAGAGATTTCTCTAGCAATGAAATGTTGAAAATTTCTCGCGCTTTTTTGTTAACAAGCTACAGCTAAGTTGTTTTTTTGTTTCCGGATGCGAGAAAGAAGAAAGAGAGCAGTCGTTCACACGATCGCGGCCACAGTCAGATATAATTTTGATTACATCCAGTTGCATCCTTTGTTCCGCAATTCTCTTACATCTGTTTATTTATTTTTTTTTTTTTCAACTTGAAATACGCTGTTTAAAAAAACGTCATCAAAGTAAAAAAAAAAAAAAAAAAACTACACGTCATAATGTACGTACGACAACTAATTGGGTTAAACAAACACATTACACGTGCGGCAAATTTTAGCGAGACATTGCGAAGGCAGCTTTTAAGAGAATTTTAAACACGTTTTGCGCGTTTTTTTCGATTAACGTTTTCATCCCGACTAAAAGGAAGGTTATCTCTCGTTCACGTAACGTGTGGCAGGTGAAAATACTAAATAAATACCATCCTAGACTCGCCGTTAAGTCAAATACGACGCGGGGGGTTCATTAAGATTTCAGCGAATTGCCTTTTCCTTCCTTTTCCCTACGCTAGGCACGTGACGTCAAAAGCGCACGTGCCTCGAGCCGGGGCGCGTTGAATTGAGTTTCACGCACTGACGTAAATCGCGCTCTGTGAACAAATTTATTTAACAGACAAAAAAAAACAATATCTCGCAATATCCTTCATTGTATCGCAGTAATCGAAAAAATAAAAAAATAAATAAATAAAATATGTGCGTCTATATTTCACGGACGATAAACGGGATTTTTCCATCGGGCAATTGAACGAAATTGAGGTAACAAACTCGCTCGCTAAAAACTAATGGAAAAATTAAACACACTAACAATTTCTTATCCGCGAGTCTTTGATTTTCAATATCGGAATATTTAAACAACTCGAGTTTTCTATAGTCAAATTCTCGTTAAGAAAACGAACTAAAGACTCGAGAGAGAGTGAGAGATTTGCGCTTTGAAAGGAAGAAAAAAATTCTGAAGCCGCTCGTTCGATATATATATTACATCTTGGCGAGATGTAAAATTTATCTCGATTCTTCAACGTTAAATAACTCCATCACTCCGGACTTTCTCCATTGAACTTCGCGAGCTACGAGAAAAATTCTCTCTAGGAGAGAGTTTGCGGCTCAAAAGGATATTTCGCCGATTTGATCGTCCCACAGAGAGCGATACATAAAAGTCGTGTATTTCGTATTTTTATGTACGCGAATTGATGACGCCCGCGATTTTCACTGTCGCGTACGGCGACGTCGAGAATTGTACCGAAATAGCGTCGCGACGTCGTCGTCTTCGTTGTCGCATGACACGAGAGAAAGAAAAAGAAAGAGAGAGAGAGAGAGAGAGGACTCGTATAGAATGCGTTTCGTGTTTATTGCACCCACGCTACCGTCGCCGCGCAGCCGGTCGTTCGTGAATGGTTATTCCCGTCCGAGAATGAATGAATCGCTCAATCAAGTATCTCGCGACACATCACACATACACACACACACACACACACATCGCGATGTGTTTGCGATGTGAAACCGCGCGCAACAACGAGGCTTTTCTGTCGTTTCGCTGTCATGTGTATATTTATTTTTAGCTTGACGAATGATTATTGAAAGACGTCGAAGACAACACGTGACAGAGAATCACAGAAAGCGCACGTGTCAAATTTATTTAATATGACAGATCTCATTTTGTAGAAAATATATGTGTTTTAATATAAATATTATATGTTTAATATAATTGTAAGGAAGTTTCCAGAATATTCTTACAGCAACAGCTGTATGTACACTGTGGTACTTGCGGCTCACGTACTTCTTGCGTGAACGAACTGGTAAACATCGTTCGTTGACAATCGGGCTTGCCGAATTTTACCGATTCGCGGAAAAACAAGGTGCCGGCAAATAGCGGGCACGGCAATCGCTAGCGAACATCCAAGAGAGTAGTTTCTTTGGCAATTGTGACCGCGTGCTAAAAAAGACTTTGTCAGAACGTTAGTGAATAAAGTTTCTTAATTGTGGCGTTAAATTCTGTGCGGTTTTATAACCCGCATTCTGTTTTTTACACTTCACAGCGTACAATTAAAAATATTCTATTAAAATATTTTTAATCGTACGCTGTGAAGTGTAAAAAACAGAATGGCACTGTCGATAGTGTTTCATCTTTTCTTTGACTTAATGGTGACCGAGTTGACGGTTTTTTTTATACAGTGTTTGCTGCTGTCGCTTTCTTTAAGTTGATGTTTTAATTTTATTATCAATCGCTGATAAAAATCCAAAAACTATAGAAACGTTTGACGTAATGTATCAATAAATTGAAAGATACACGTAATATATCGACAAAATGAAAATCGCAAAACCTGGATTTTTCCGTTTCACACACACACACACACACACACAACGCTTATCTTATTAAATATTACTAGTTTAATTAAAGTAATCTGTTAACGATGAAACAAAACTTGCTCTCTTATATCTCGAATAGTGTTCTGTGAATTTTCTTTCGATATATTTATCATTTCTATTTTTATATTCGACACATTCGTCGAGATTAATAAAATATTAATAGCTTTAGAAAAGCTGTATGTGTGTGTGTGTGTGTGTGTGTGTGCGTGTGTATGCGCTCGACAGAGGAGTTTTGAAAGTCAATAAGCAGATTTCAGAACGAATCGTTTCTTTCATCACCTCGAGCGTTTCGAACACGTCTCTCTTTTTTGTCGCGCACGCCGGGAGATTCAATATAAAATCCCCCGAAAGTCCTTGAAATTGACGAAAGAAGCTCCTCCGGCGCGGGCGAGTGTGTGACGACGAAATCGCGCGGAAGTCGATTCACGACGCGAAATTTTCGGGAGGGATGTGCAGTGTATCGCGTGCGGTCCCTTTTTTTTTTTTTTTTTTTTTTTTTTTTTTTTTTTTTTTACTGTTCCGCGATTCCGTCTGAGCTTTTGACGTTTTTAACAAATACCGTCTATTTCCACCGTCGTCTGTCTTTTCATCCGGGATTGGCTTCTCTCTCGCCCACGCGGAACTCGGTCAGGGTTGACATCGTCGGGCCGAACTTTGCATTTACAAGCCTTTGTGAAGCGCAATGTTGTCAAACGATATTTTGCCAGCCAACTTTTTCTTTTTTTTTTCATCTCTCTCTTTAAAGATGAAAACGCGCGCGCAACCTTTTAGCGAGCAGCCATTTTCCATCGAGCGCGAACCTGATCTGATGAAACTACCTTGAAAACGGTCGGAAGGACAACTTTGCATGATAACCTTCGAATGTTCGAAAATTTGTTTAAACACCGTGCGCGATATTAAAGGAGCAACCTCGCTTTTCCCCGGCATGCGTAAGCATACTTCGACCTTCCTTCGAGGAAATATATTGTTCCTCGCTCCATTATGTATATACTTACGTGCCGTTGCATCATCGCTATCGAGTGGAAAAGCGCATACAATAAAACCGCGTTCGCAAACGCAATATCTCTCTAAAGTTTTTGGAGAGTGAAGTGCCACTTCAAGCAATCATGAAAATAGCGCCACTCGAAAAGAGTGAAACTTTTACTTTTCGAAAGAAGTGAAATTATTCATTCTTTCTTTGGATTATCAAATACATTAACCTCTATCGTATCTTTTCAATTTTACTTGTATATACAAGTATAAAAAACCAATATTTATCTCTGATAGATTCATTGTCGAATTTGTTTGTTCACATCAACATTTGGTAAAATTTACAATATAAATTTAACCAAATACGTCGCCTGTATGCCTGTTAAGCAGCTAACTTAACGCCGGTACAAGACAAAAAAAGGCGATTTTACCTTGGAGTGAAGTTTGGTACTCTTCACTTTGGAGTAAAATTTGGCAAACTTTACTTTAAAAATAAGAGTTAAATTTTTCACTCTTTGTCTTAGAATATATAAATTCGCTCTATTGAAGTGAATATTGAACTCCACATGAAGCGAACTGGTCAGTGGCTCTATGATTAAAGTGAAAATGAGATCGATTTTCACTCAAAAAAATTTAGAGAGATCACTTGCGATGTAATACGAATCGTAATTAGGTGCACGCGCAGACGGAATAAATGTTGAGAACGGTTGTTTAAGAGCGCGCAAATAAATAATTGAATAATTCCACTTCGTACACATACACACACACACGCGCGCGCGCGTATTTAGCGACGTTGACGCCGCGGCGAAGTAAAAGTTAGGAAACGCATCGAGAGCAAAATGTGACGAAATAGCGAACGTGCATGCAGTTGCGAATTGTGTAATTGAATCGCGTAATTGCGGAGAGAAGTGCGCGCATTGCTGATTATATTTTCTCCGGTGATGGTAAACGCGCGACACAGCGACCGGGTAAATGGAGACGGCGTAATTAAACGAGTGTGATTTATTAGCACGAGGCGACTATATATACGGATATTACGCCGTAAGAGAGAGAGAGAGAGGAAAGAGGGTTGCGATGTGTTATCTGTCCGGGCGGAATAACAAGCGGCGCGGCCCGATTGAGGTTATTCAAATATGTCGGGCACTAAACGAATCTCCGATTGTGTGTAAGCGCTTATTTAATTTCCAAACAAGCCGGCTTTTCTTTCACCCCTGGTGCTGCTGCTAACACGCGCGTTACACAAACACAAACAACACGCGCGCGCGCGCGACGTTATCAATTGAGTAATATCTGTCGTGCGCACGCGGCCACAGTTTCGGGGATTTGAATTTTCATTGCGACACATAACTCAGCGATAATGAGCGCGCGTGGAGAAATGAGCTTGTACGATAAACACGTGATCCGGCAGTTTCAATTTGATTTCGTCAAAGAGAAATATTCGGTGAATTATTTAAATAAGACTAAAAAAGACGCGTCCCTTTTAAAGAGAAAGAACAGAATTGGAAAACATCAGGAAAAAAAAACTTCCCCGCGCGCGCATCGTTCGATATTAAATTTTGTCGAAACCTCACGTAAAAAAAAAAACATTCGAAATGATAAAAATCAGACTATGAAAAAACTTGCAAAACGTAATGTGATCTGAGTTTTTCAAATTCAAATATGACCGAACGAAATGGAGATGATTACAAGCTTCGAGGATCGAATGGCACGTATTATATTTAAGCGCGAGCTTGGGGAAACCCGAATACGTTTCATCCGATTTTGACGATGGAAGAAAAAAAAATTCCGCGCCAATTGCCTCCGCCAATCGATATCGGGGGCGCGCATCACGAACTCCCCGGCGTGTCCGTATCGCGTTATTCCGCTAATATCCTTGGCAGCTCTTCGATTCCGCACTCCGGCGCCTATTCCCTCCTTTCACATGCGAGCTCGTTTCCCGTCCGCGCGTCCTCGATTGATCAATCGTCACCAACGCGAGTGCCTTCCATCACGCACCACTTCTCCGGTCGTGTGTATACATCATCGTCGGAGATCTCTCCGAGCTATATAGGGGCGTGTGCACTATACCTGCAGAGAGAGAGAGAGGCTGGTTCACTCTGATCGATCACACTTCACCAGTCCTCCCTTCCTCCCTCTTTCTCTCCCGCCCTCCCTGTCTTGGAGCCGATCCAGAAGTGAAACGACAAGTCGGTGAAACGACTCGCTCTTAGAGATTAAACTTCTTTTCCATATACCAATCATTTCAAGAGGAAATAATGCCAATTTTGCCTATACACGTTTCATCCACTTGGGCGAGTCCGTATTGTGAGAAAAATTGGCAAAATGAAGAGAGAGAGAGAGAAAGAATGAATGAATGAATGAATGAATGTTGCTTTATTTATAAAGAGCGCTCTGGGATAATATCCCCTAAAGCGCCTAGTACATATGTTACA
>QVNW01004786.1:0-38229 GCA_014825475.1 Pseudomyrmex flavicornis
CGTTTCGTGGCTCTTGAGGGGGCCGTTGCAGTCGAGGACCAGCAGCCGATTAACCTAAATCCTCGCTTTTTTTGCAATTCACGCGAGCCGCGATGGAAAAGCGAGATTCGCGCCGATCGAAGGAAACTGATACTGGGCGTGGCACAGGGGGAACGATTTATTCTTTTATCTTGGAATAATCGGCTTACAAAGCGCGAAGTTTCTTGCGTCTGCTAATAATGCAGGTGTGTTCTTTTTTTTATTAATATTAAAATTAATAACAGCTTATATGATTGCAACTTCAAAATAAAATTAAAAGAACTGCAAGAACCGACTGTCAAAATGACGGGTTTCACATTTCTCATTTTAAATTACAGAAATGTTCAAAGTGGTTTTATTTTAACAAATACGTGTGAAATATCGAAAATCTTTGCAGCTGTAAACATTTTTCGTTAATTTTATTTAAAAATTAAAGACATTAAAAATAACGACTAAAACGGTTTTTTAAATATCCGTTAAATTGACGGACGTGGTAAAACCAGATATACATTTAGCTCCGATGTCGAACAATTGTCGCGTTGCGCGATTTTTACTGAGGATATTTCTCGCTCGAGAGAGGCGGACTTGTGTCGCGTCTTTGTGCGCGACAGAATTCACGACGAAAAGAAAAAAGCGGGTGTATGAGAGCGGCTAATTGCTAAAGTTTTACGATCGATTCCGCAAGTTGTTCTTTTCTCGTTGTAGCTGTCTTTTGCGTAACATTTTTTCCCCGAGAGGCTCCCGAGATGTGGGACGCGTGAAGAAAAAAACAACCGAGGATTGTTCGTCGCGGATCGAATGGAAAAGTTCTCGACTTTTCTCCGCGTGTTTTTAAAATAGATTAACTCGATCGAGCGAATTGAGCGGCAGCCGGTCGAAGATACGGCGGTACAAGATACGAAGACAGATCTCTTTTTTAGTAATTTTTTATGTCAACTATGGAGTTAGTTTAACATAATTGCGTGGAAACAGAGAGAAAGTCTGTGAAATTGCGCGGAGTGTATGCCTCGAAAGAGACATCCGCCAGCCACCTGTGATCAATGCGGCGGAATCTCGAGTTGACATTCGCGCGGAAAAGCTCGTTTGGGAATTGATTCAATTCCCGTTCTTCCGCGCGCTGCTGAAAAGCCGCGCGAAATTCCTCGCGTCCCGCAAACTTCAAAAGCCGGCCAACCGCGTTAATTCATATACGTGGCCACGCGCGACGAAAAGTGGGAAATTATTCCGGTCGTGAGTATAACGCGGAATTATACAAAGCGAGCCGGGGCCCCGTTATGCGTTCGCGCAAACAACACGGCGCGCAGATGCATGCACGCGCGACCGTGGTCGCCGAGACGTAACGTCAGCTACTAGACGCCTACATTTTGTTAATGAATTCGAGCGAAGCCGGCCTTGTTGAAGCGAACAGCTTCCCACGAGTATTTATTTCTCGCATACGATAATCGCGCAACGTCTATGTCGCGTTCTCTTACCTGTCATATAAATATTTTACATTGCAATTATTTCTTTAGTAATTGTCCGACGGGTATTTGTCATTAGGACGTTATTTAACTTGTGTTTTGCAATGCGCAAAGTGTGTCGGGCCAAAGAATTATGACTTGTAAATTTTCTCTCTGTGACATTCTCTTAACGCGATGCGTCGCGAAATTTTTGTGCGATAGCGCGATCAAACGCAGAGGATGGAGTGCGCGCGCTTTTTTATTTTCTGCGCGAGCACAGTAAGACGACTTTTCGGACTGTGCGCGCGCCCGCCCTCTTTTCCTCGCTTTTTTTCGACATTTTCCGCTCGTTTTTCAGCTTTATCCGGCGACTCGATAAATTTCACAACGGTAAAAGCCGGAATTCGCCGCAGTTTCCCCATTTGTTGGCAAATTTGCTCGGTCTCTGCAACTGGACGCACTGTATATATGTGTATATATATATTTTATTTACCAGGTGGATTCTACAGCTTACCTTCTTATCGCAGCTAAAATTAGACAATAAAATATTTGTTACACCGTGAGAGATGAGGTTAATATTGCCGTGCGAAAAGTCGCACGAAAAGTCGAAATATATTTGTTATCAAACTGAAATTGCAAGAGAGAAGATAATGAGACAATTTATGTAATTAAACAGACGATTTTTAATTTACTCGGTTTATCGCGCGGATTTTTTCTTCGCGCGCTGTAAAAGCGCGTCTCTGGTATAAAGTTCAATAAATCAGCAACGCAGCGTCGAGAAACTAGGCGAAAGCCTCGTAAAACAGTGGGGTTATTTGTCAGACGCGCGTTCCGCAGGGATAAAATGGGACGTTAGATCGTACGTCAGACCGGGAGAAACGTAGGTACATCGCGATCCGAGAGCCGTTCCTGACGGCCGTTGAAAATTCTGAAAAATTATGTCGCCCGATCGAAACCTTTACGAAACTCCGATTTTCGCGTCTTCTCGCAATGATTTCTGCGCGGGTTAGAACTTGGCTCTCCTCCATTTTTCAAAACACCCTCGCGAAACGTCATCCTCTGTGTGCGAGTACTCATGCCGCCCGTAAAACATTACGAGAGCAGCCGATACTCGACGATTCTATATTTTTTTTTTTTTTTTTTTTTTCGCACCGGTTTTATTTTTTTCACGACTTTTTCATCGGACTCTCTTCTCTCCATATTTTCCGCGCGATCATTTTTGCCGGTTTGCAAAATAACGGTTGGTACGCGCACTTATGTGTACATGCATATGCGTGTTTTCATTTGTCGTCGCTGACGTCACCTCGAAAGTTGTATGACTGTTTACAGCAACTATTTATTCAAGGTAACATTTTCTCTGTCTCTCTCTCTCTCTCTCTCTCTCTTTTTCTCTCTCTCTCTCTCTCTCTGTCGGCATTATACGTGTCGTTTATTTTCACGAAATGGCCACACCTCTGTCGCAGTTCCATTTCCGTAATTTCACAAAAGAGAATTGTCACCGTGCAATTAGAGGGAAGTAATATCTCGCAATAGGGGAAGATATGTGTGTATCTCTCGGAAGCGACGAGACGCGAATTTAGGATCGTTATTTCGCCGGGCTTTTAAAGTCCCTCAATCACTTCGGCTTTAGAGTGAAATAAAATGCTTAATTATGTTTTTATTTTCCTGCAAACGTATAGAGAAAGTTGCTTTTTCGTTTTTCGGACCGGAGAGTTTATTTTGAAAATACCCTCGCTCGCTTCTTCAAAAGAGGAAGTGGTTTTTTTTTAACTGCAGTTTTATTTATGATACGAAACATATAGTGTGAAACTACATATGTATGCGCGCGCGCGTGTGTGTATAAAATATTTGAAAAAGTTAATCTTCCTCTCAAAGAATCAACAGACTGAAAAAAAAAAAAGATATTTATGTATAACGTATAACATGGAGCTCTTCTTGCCTCTCCCTCTCTCTCTCTTTCTCTCTCTCTCTCACTTTTCCTGAATATGAAACACATGCGAATCGTAAGATTATTGTTTGATTAATTTACTTTCTCTCACAAGACCGCTTGCGTCTCGGTTCAATTTGAAATTAAAATGAAAAATTGCAACTCGTTGTGATGAAACTAAGTGGCGCCATAAATAACGATAACAGGAACGTTTCTTCCGTGGGGTAGGTCGTTATTGTAGTACACACGTATCGGATAATAGAATTGCAGACTAAACGCAACATAAAATATTCTTTCGCCAACTTGGCTCTCGCGCGCGCTATTTTATCTGGCCTCCGTAACTTACGGCGCGGAGGAGCGTGGTCAGCAACCTACATTTCAGCCCGGTTTCCCATCGACGGTATTTTAGATATTATCCACGAATTGTTGCAAACTGGCACGTGAACTATCACGCGAGCTCACATTTCCTCTTCTTCGTCCTTCTCCACTCCCGATATTTCCCCTTCGACAACACACTCGTTTCCCTCCGCTAACACACACTCTCCCACTCCCCCGTCTTCTTCTTCTTCTTTTTTATCGCTGACCTCGGCCTGAACTTCGAACGCGGAGATTACGCGTTCTTATTTTATACCCGCGCAACCCTGAATTTTCATGCACGTGATGAACGATCGTTCGTCATATTTCCCCGCTCACGTGCACGTATTCCTAACCCCGCGGTTCTCGGGTACCGCATCAATCGACGTGCATTTTGGCGCAAAACCTTGATTCCGGTGACGGTGCGAAAATACGACCTTCAAACTAGACTTCGTGAGCGCGCCGCGTTTTATCTGAAAATAAATAATTTATGTGTTCTTCATCTATTTTTCTATCTACGGAAATAAATCGACCTTTTTTAACTCGATTTTTTTCTGTATTTCAGGATGATACCCGCATAATGAAAGTCGGCGATAAGAAGCGTTGGATACACGATCCGAATAGTAAGTAGCGTAATATGAAATATAAGTGTGGGTAGTTTTTTTAAGAGATATATAAATTGTGCATGTTTGTAAATTCGAGAGGATCCCTTTTCGTTCTTGAATTATTTAACAGCCGCAAAAAAATTCGGTTTTCTGTTATTACGCGGTCAAGATTACTTTGAGAATAATCAAAAAACCAGCAGCAGATGCGAATCAGATCTCGTTTCGCGTGTTTGAATCTCAAATGACGATCGGTCAAAATATTTGACTCGGCATATAATTGTATCTCATTGTGGCGATGTTTGCGGTGCAGAGCCGGCACGTTGACATTGCGGCCGATTCATTCCGAATTGCGTTATCAATGCATCAAGTGAATTTCGAATATACGCACACATATATACAGAGAGAGAGTGAGAGAGTAGCGTGTATTCTCCCTCGGGAAACCGTCGCCTGCGATGTCACCGCGTCCGCCTTTCCGAATGCCTTGCGATTTTTCACTCCCGCGCGATGGCACGTTTTCGCCAACTTTCGCACCGCGGGAGAATCGTAAAGCCGGATATACGTACGACCGGTATGAATTCGAATGGAATCTCTCCGGCTGTCGGCTGGTTCGCTCGGCGAAATGTGATATTTATCGCGAACGTTGCCGCTAAATTCTCCAGAAAATTCCAAATATTATATATACTTCGAGCGCGAGCGCGCGCGGAATATATCGGAGCGGAATACCGAGAAAATGTTGGAACGATAGACGCGGTGTTGTTGAAAATGACGCGCGAACATCGTCGACGAAGCAGCGAATATCGCGCGCGGGATATACGCAACGTGCGCTTAAAAATAAATATTATTCTTTTTCTCACGGTTGTTGCAATTTCATAAGAGAACTTTTGGAAAGAGATACGTTTTGACGCGAAAGAAAAAGAAATGTTATATCTCTAACATCAAGTGTATATCAATTAAAAACATGCAACATTCAAACACGTCAGGTTTTATTTTGCAAATTTATTACGATCGAACGATGTAATATAAAATATAATGTTTATTGGTAGAAAAACAAAATATTTCGCACTGATTGAAAAAGTTAACAAAAAAATTGAGCGCCAAAAAGCGAGGCAAAAAATCGTTAAAATAAACAACGAGTTTTTCACAATTCTGAAAATGGTTCTTAACAAATTGCGATTGATAGTTTCCATTTTTCGCACATATGCGCTGCAATGATCTGTCAGTCAAATGTTGAGAATACGTGCTTGGAAAGTGCATTTGCGCGGATGTAATAAAGAATTCAATTCTTTAGTCATGTGCGCTCGATCGCGACAATCGCGAGCAAAAATCAGAAATACTAATTTGCACGCGAATGTATTGCATCGAAAATTATTGTTTAAAAAACGAAACAGAGTTTCATAAAACGTTTTTATGAAACGAATTTGATACTGATAAAAAAAAATCACAAATTGTGCCAGCTGTCTGTTCAAATCGTTTCCGATTTGAACAGCGTTGTTGTTTAAAACACAGTTGGATTAACTTCGCCAAAGATCTGTTATATGCGATCTACTATACGCGACGCGTCGTTAGCAGGACGGATTTATTAATGAAAAGTGTAATCCTCTTGTGAAAAAAAAAAAAAAACATACATATAGTTATGGCGCGGGAAGAGTGCAGGATAAATTCACATATAGATCGGATGCGGAGTTGGATACATTTATCCTAATTTTTTTATTTATTATTTTTTTTTTTTGCTTTTATTATTTTGCTGCAATATTACTTTTGTGTTATTTTTATTTTTCTTTCTCAATTCTTTTCAACTTGGCTTTGACGCGCTGTATGTCACTCGGACGCGCGCAAGCAATTCTTTTTAATTCCCGTACAAATGTCATTCTCTTTTTGCGTGTTCATTTCTATTATTACACACACCGATATACACCGCGTGCATTTATAACCACACGCGGCTATTTGTTCTACGTTTAACCGTAATTATATAAAGCAACACACATGTGCGCGCTTTTCAGAAAACTGCGAACTAATTGCTTTGTTTTTTTGTTTTTTTTTTTTTTTTGCAATATCAGGTTTTACGTATTGTCTAAATATACGAACGTTACGTTACATTAATGTATGCGTAATTATAATCGATTCGCAAATTACGTTACACATTTACGTTATACAAAATGCGCGCGCGTGTGTGCGTAACGTGTCATGAGAGTTTATTGATATAATCGCAAGTGCTTGTTATAATTAAGTGAATAATTTCATATATCGCTTTAATTATTAATCAGATGAACGTAACGCATATATAAATAATGCCCAAAACATGAATATCACATCGCAATCTAGTCATGGAAATTACCCTCCGAAAGAAGTGTATATTTTATTTCGTAGGAAATTTACGTGTGCGATTTGAAAAACGAGAAGTTCACTTTTTTTTTATAAAAAAAAAAGTTGTAAATAATATATCTTGTAGTGCAAGATTTTGTTTCTTCTTTTTTTGTGAGAAAAATAGAAAAACTTCCATGTACAAACTTGTGTGTGAAATTGGATACGAACCTACGAAGTGCGGGAGAGTCGATGAAGGTGACGATGTTTACCGTCGACACCTTGAAAGCAAGACAACCTCAATAATTTTTAATGAAACCGCTTTGCGACAACCAGGTGAGAATTTTTAACGTTACAGTCACTTAGGTGCAACGCGCGCGAGAGATGAGAACATGTTAAATTCCACACACACACACGCCCGCCATTCCTTCCAATTTTCTTCACGTAAGTTACCGCGTGTTACGGCAAATTCTTAAGTAAAGTCGCGCCATGAAGGTCGGCGGTAACTATACGATAGGTTCCATTTCACGGCTCTTAACGCGAAATAGTTTAAGAGTCGGCGAGGAAGCTGGAACGTAGGAAAGGTGTTACGATGAGTCGAGTCACGTATTTAATACCTCTTTCCACGAAACCCGCTCTCTCGCGCACACTCGATTTTGCGATGTTATCCGGCGCTGATCGTCGTCCTCGTCCGGGCGACGACGCCTCGTAGTGTATACGATGCATCCTTAATTCTTCAACGGAGTCGATAGCCGTTTATCGATCGAGCGTTTCCTCTCTCGAAGCAACAACGCGAGTTATCGCGAGTTATCAAAATTTTCCTCTCGGAAATGCGTAGAAAAAACTTATAAGATAAATAATTATCATGTCGGTGATAAAATTGGGACTATGACATGCTTGTGAAACTGTTATCTACAATTTTGACTATGTGAGAAAACAAATCTCGCTTTGTAGCCGAAACACGATTTATAATTAACAAAATTTACTCTCATTTTCTTATTAATTAATTTTTCCACAACAGCGTTCGATTGAATTCAAATTTTCCTCGAAGCGCACACACGTGTGCCTCTCGGCCATGTATCATTTATAGGTACCGTCTGAACGCTAATCACCGGAGTGCGTGAACATGTGTGTTTCACACGTGTGCAGCGCGCGTCAAGATGACAACGCAACGCGTTGTCTGAATTCGCGCGTTATTATCGCGTCGGCGTTATATCGGGACCGTCTCGTTGTTCTCCGAGCCATTGGCCCATATATCGGCTCTATATTAACGTCGTCGATCATTCCATCTTCGCGCGCGCGCCAGAATCGATCGCTCATCCCGAGACGCGCCTAATTCGAGATGCAGTTTCCGCGGGCGCATTGTGTCGCGTAATCGCTCTAGTATTGTAATATACACCCCGTGTAATCCATATTGTAATATCGTCGAGTCGTGCAGCAGGAATTCTCTTCCCCTTGCGCGATATACAGAGATGGGCAATTTATGGTATCCGCGGATCCCTCGTGGCGACGTGGTGTTTCGGTAATGAATGGCGAGAGGATCAGCCGTCGACTATCGACCGCTCTCGTAAATCGTTGGCGCAATCCAGAAAGAACACTCCCGGCGGTGGTCTCGGAGTAATTTAAGAGATCCGAGGAATTCGCTATTCGAAAGGTAAACTCCGTGGGTACGCGCTTTTCTCCTCGCTCCGTGGCCGAATTAATAACTGTATCAACGATTACAATACGTTAATAGCGAAAGTTAGTCGTTAACGTGACAATGTCGGTTGCCATGGCAAAGTGAATTTTCAACCATCCTTTATGAACTTTGAAACAAAAATTGTGCCACCGGCGACGAGGAACAGGAGGAGAGAGAGGAATAGTTCCAAGTAAATTAGCGCGTTCGTCGAGCGAGCGAGCGAGCGAGCCTCGTGCCACCCCCGTCGTCTTTTTCCTCCTTCTTTTCCCTCTTCTGACGTTCGTCATACTCCGCTGACTTGGAAGTCCTTTTCTTCCCCGCTCACACTTATCCCTCTTTCTCTCTCCTTTTGCTCTTTCTTGCTTTACCCTATAATCAACGCGCCGCGGTCTGGAGAACAAGAAGCATCTTTGTCCCACGCGACTTCTGTTGCGCGTCCGTTGTTCTCTCTTGCTCGAAACAATCCTTGATTATGTTTCACGGTTTTCCGCAGCTGCGACAACTTTTTCTGACCGTTCGAGAACTTTGTCATTTTGCGGAGCGCAGCGAAGAGAGATAACGCGGAATTGTATTACTTCTTTAACGTTTTTTTTTTTTTTTTTTTTTTTCCTTTTTCAGCTGTTCGTAACGCACTCAAATGTCGAGTGCTCCTTTTATGGACTATAAGAAAATTTTTACTCTCTTCCGAATGACAATTTCGCGAGAACTCCAATTGAGATTCAGAATAGTAACAAAAATAATAGATATAATTAGATTCTTAGGACTGATAAGAGCAATGTTACTGCTAATTAAAAAAAAACCTAATTATATATTTACCTCGAAGAGCCGTAAAATGTTTTTCTCCAAAAAAGTTGTCAACCACGGAAAAGTTGTCAACTTTGAAAAATTATTCAAACACTTCTTTTTAACTTTTTTTTTCAGAGAGAAACTTGAAAGTTCTGCCTGATTAAGGTAATTTTCCTAATGGCCGAACATTAAAGAAATAATTATTGCAGATGTGTAAATATTTATCGTAAACACAAAATTCTCAATGTTTTAAATATTTTTAATATATTTCTAATGTACTAGAAATATTGCTATTTAATATATTTTTAATTATTGGTTTTTTTATTACAATTATTTCTTCAATAAATGTGCGATCGGACAGTATTCTTTCTTCAGTCGCTGGTACATTTACATTGTTAATTTTTGCTTTTTTTTTTTTTTTTTTTTTTTTTTTCGCTTCATGATCGGCGTTTGAGTCAACGTTTGCATAAATTTTTACGAAGACTTTTCGCGCAATCTCTTAGCGGAGAACCCTTCACCTCGCCCTCGGAATACTTCAAATATTTTTTTTTCTCACCCGGAGCTGGAAAGCCGCTCGCGCGCTGGGCTACGAAACTCCTGACTTTACTGCCGCGAAATCCGGAGAGTTACGCTCGGTCGGATTGGTTCGATCCGACTGGCAGAACCGCTCAAATATAGCCGCGCGAATGCTTATGCACGTTGAATATATTTTTCTCTCTTTCTCTCCTTTTCTTTCTCTCTTTTTGACCCCGACGCGTTCGATTCCGCGAGACGTATATCCGCGTTCTCCGTGGAGCCTCACGCGCGGAAACTGCCGAATCGCGTTATCCTCTTTCTCATCAATGCTTCCCTCGCGCGAGAAAACCGTAATGGCGCGATGCTCGCTCCATTAAACAAGATCCGCCGTGATATATCCTGTGGCGCGTGTGAGAGATCCTATCGCGCGCGCGGAGAGGATCGTTCGTTTCGTGGCTGCGAGTGACGTGCGCGCGTTCCGCGCACGGGAAAAGTTTTCAGAGAGCGCGCCGCTGCAAGTACGACGAGCGTGACGGACGGAGCTTAACTTATATAGCCACTCTTCTTCTGTCCCGCGCTCGTCTAATCCCGCGAAATTAAGCCGTCAGGAAAGTCTCGGCCCAGGTCTTCTTAATTCATGTACGCGGTTGACTCTAATTCCGACCTAACGATGTCCCCGGTTTTGTGCGATATTACTTCCGCCCGGAGACACGAAGAGAAGCTTCTCCCGTGTCTTGTAAAAAGAAACTTTTAATTGGATATTATTTTGATATCTTTTGCGTTTTGTTTTTTTTTTTTTTGGTTTCCGCACGGAAACGCGAGGCGCGACATCCGGAAAACTCTTCCTTTATACATTGACTAACGGGAAGAGTGGCGACGACCGTTCTTCGCGTTTCGTCTTCCGGTTGCAAACGACGCGCCGCGTGCAACCTGACGAACATTGAGCGATTTCCCGCGACATCCGTCAAGTTTTCCAGAGATGCATATGACTGTCGCACGAACTATTAAACTCGAATTTTAATGAGCCTACGGTAATTACGAGTGTTATGCCATACATTACATGAAAAACATTCAACACGGTGTAATACGAATTTTTTTGCATAAACATCTTCCGCTGACATGAATAGCATAAACACGAATGTTAAACAGAACTTTCGTAACATTGAGAAAAAGATACGCCAATGAGGGGACATTTATTTAAAAAATATTTAAAACACTGAAAATTGTTGTTTAAATGTCCGATAATTGAAACGGTTATATCGCTAATTGTTTGTAGCTGTCACTTGAACGTTAAAAACAAAGCAATTTTGACGCGAGTTACATGAATATTTCTCTAATGTGGCTTTATTTCAATCTTCTACTCATGCGAAAATAATATAGAGAGTAAGAAACTTTTAAATAATCCTTTAAAGAGCCCTCCTCCCGCAAAGTCCGCGTATAAATGAACTGTCATGCGGAAGCGAACATTGCGAGCGAACTTTCGCGAGTTCAGTAATAGTATTCGTAATACAGTTTGTCACAGCAATGCGAGTAATGTAATAATAAGCTCTCGGGTAAACTTGCAATTAATTGCGTATTCTATAAAAGCAGAGCGAGAGACAAAAGTCAAATGTTATAAAATTTATATATTCGTACTTTTTCATATTCGATACAACTCTTTACATTAATAATTTTACTGCTGTGTGCAATTCGCGCAATATTGTATCACATTAACTCTTAAAAAAACGGTCGGCAACTTTAGGTCTGCTGGACATTAGCCGGTTTTTATGATCCGCGCGCAAAACCTCGCTCTCTGTCGTCAGATGCTCATTTGTTTCTTGTTTCTCCCATCGTCGTACATTTCCCAAATTGCGATGACTTTCTTGCGCATCTGTAAAAACGAAAACGAGCGACACGCGCATTTAAATGCCGCGTTCGGCAAAAACGAAAGAAAGAGAGAGGAAAAAAAAGATGGAAAATGTTGGCGCAATTTTCAGTGTCAATAAAAAAAAAAAAAAAAAAAAAAAAAAAAAAAACGCACTGTCGATCGAGTAATTGCTGGCTCTTATTGGTCGTCATCCTTTACAGTCCGATCCGGATTGTTTTTTGACGACTTTTACAGTTTTTTAACTGCAACTTTTTTCGTGCGCGTCGAAGGGTGGATCGATGAAAAATAGCAAATCGCCCCGCCCCATCAGTGGCTTTACGAAGATTAATTTATTTAAAATTTACTTTATCCGGATTTTCCAAAAAATTACTTAACTGCGCGCTAAATTATTCGCTAATAAAATTCTTCTGAAGAATTCGAACGTTCGAAGCGTTATCAGATAACCGGCAGAACCGCTCTGGTACATGTGGTTGTGCAAGCTGTGACTTGCGTTAGCATATTTCCTCTTCTTTTTTTTTCTGGCCGCCGCATGCTGAACAGCCGGCCGCGTGGGGAGGATGTTCCGTTTTATTGATTGCGTGCGAGGACAGCGAGCGAGCGCGGCGACGAGAAGACGGTCCCGGGGTTAATGGAGAAGAGAGATCCCATTCGATGGCTGGATAGCACGCTTCTCTCTCGTGCACACACGACCAATATCGCTTGTCGGCGATTTCCAGGCGAATGGAAATGCTCAGTGCGCGCGCCCGGCTGCGGATGCTGCGTCGCGGATCTCTCACACACACATAGAAAATCTATCCGGATTGACAGCGCAATCGGTCTCATCGCAATCATCGCGGTTCTCTCGTTTCGCTGCGATGATCCGTCGCTCGTTTCCGTTTGCACGAATTATTGTCGCTCGCTTAGGTCATCGGGGGGATGAGAGGAGGATAAAAGAGAGAGGAATTACGAGGTACGCGTCGGTGATTAACCTTAACGTGTAAGGCGCTATTTATAGTTGATTTTTTTACGGTCAGAGGATGTAAGACCGATTCTGTCGTTATATTGATAATAACGTGTTTATTGGTCATAAGTAACAGCATGATGAGAACAAGATAAACTGTGAAAGGTGGGATGAGATCGAGTCATCGTTTTTTCTCGTTTCAGGCGAGCTCTGTCGCCCACTCAACTGCAAGAAGAAAGAACTCTGCCTCTTGGAGGACACCTTCACGGCCGTCTGCGTCTCGAAGAAGGAGCTTCACAAATCAGGGTGAGTTTCTTTTTTCTCTCGTATATGTTTTCTTGTAGGAAAAAAATACACATTTTAAGATTACAGTACGCTTGTGATCAGACTTGGTTAATTAATTTTTTTTGTTTTTTTGTTTTTTTTACATTTTATATGTTTTTTTAATATCAACATTCACGTATGATTTCATACACGGTTCGTATAATTTTTTTATTAATTGAACATCAGAGGAAATCTGTCCGTATTTATTTTAAAGAAAAACTGTATATTTTTACATTTTGCATCAGAATTTTTCGAGTCGATAAAATTATCCAGAGAAAAAAAGATAAAAATATTGTATTTATGCGGAATATATAAACAAAGAGATACATTAGAGAAAGTCTCGCGGACGCAGTTTCTTCTTGTAACGTGTAAAAATACACAGCAACGGTCCGAATATACCGTTAATAGCGTATTCAACATAATCCACCCCTACGGTCTCGCAAAGCTCGCGTTAAGCGAGCGCGCGTACCGTTCGGTCGGAAACATTTATGCACCGAGCGGAATTGCGTCTGTTATCTAAATCTTCGGTGTTTATTCCGGATTACAGAACAATATTAGCTGTGACAACGCAATGAGGATACGTTTTGTATACGTGTGTATGCGATTTGAATGATATTTAGACACGAGGGATGAATACGCCGTTCAAACTGGCCAATTTCTTCGTAACTGATCACCGCATTATCGATCTCTCGTAACGGACCAATTTCGGATCGGGTCGAATAGCCGGAATTCTCGGCGCGTTGTAAGCGGCCGTTCGACGTTGGCATTTAAGCAGCACCGATATTAATGACGATATCGTATCGCCGCAAAACAGCATTAAACCGCGAGCTCCCGAATCCGTCCCGGTGATCATTGATTTCCCCTCGCGGTGCTTATTGCCAATTAACTGTAATTGAACGTTTCCACGACGATATATGCGCCGCGCGCGCGCATACGTAAATCCAAACCCCGAATATCTCGATCAGCGGTATTCATCTTGAAGCGCCCGCGTACGACATTAAATGACCTTAATGCGTCATTAACGGCTAAGCAGCCCGATGGCTCGCCCCCTCGATAAATCGATGCCGCTATTGGAGATTAATTGCGCTGGACGCGCACCGATTATATCGTCGGCGCGCGTTTCACTTTCGCGTAGGTGTGTATCGATTACGCATTCGATCGAGTACATGCGTTTTACATCTGAAATTACGTTTGCTAATTTATTATTCATAGAGATGGGAGGATGTATAAATATATGTAAACAAATTAGCAATTATTTTTTATTAAGGTAAACAAGTGAGCGGACAAATACCACTGGTCAAATTGTTAAACAAATAATGATAACAAAGCATTTATTGTATTTACATATTCACTATTTATTTCTTTAATAAATATTACACTAAATAGCTATAATTTAACAAAAATAAGGCTTTCGAGGAAAATTACGTTGAAAGATCAAATCTTTCTTTCTAGCTCGAGGGAGAGAGAAAGAGAGATTGCAAAAGACAGTACATTGCTGGTTTATATTTTATTCGATTGCGCTAAAGTGGCTACGCCGGCGTGTAATAAATGTCGAGAAACCCGGAATTTAGAACGCGCGCCAGTTAAACACCGGGAGTTTTAGTTCGGTAAAACGTAATTCGAGTAATGGTCGTTTAATTTTTGTCCCGTATATAAAGCTAATTCGCACTTTGCGCCTGCAATTCCTAGGGCGGCCACCTCCAAGAGCACTACCACCACCTCCGGTAGTTCCCGGACAGAGTTGTAGGATACGAAACTTCATAACGACCATTAATTCATCGAATAAAGTAGGTTCTATGCAAATCGCGCGCGTTGAATTGCTCAAAGTTTCTCTTCGTACCTGAGATAGAAACTATTATAATATGAAGTGGAAACAACGTGAGTTTGCGTTTTATTTGTGGTGAGCAAAAAAAACCAAAAAAAAAAAAGAACAAACTGCCTTATTGCTCGTGCTAATTAGCGCGAAAAATTACTGTTGACGTTGTGGCGAGCGAAAAAAACCGGACGATTTATTGTATTACAATTTAAAAAAAAAAATTACTTTTCTCCGAAAAGCTCCTCTCTCTCGAGTTCATCGTTTTTAATTTATCACCATTTAAATCCGTCACTTTTTTAGTATTTCTTTTCGTGACATTCTTCTCGTAAATAAATAAATAAATAATTGCGTTTTTTTTCAGTGACATAGTAATTCCGAAGTCTCGCGCGGTTCAACAGCGACGGATGAGAACCGAGACCTCGGTCGATTCCGAAGACGACGACGCCTTCTTCGATTCCGAGGACGACGACGAGGATCAGGACGAGTCGAAGTAAGTGACAACGAATTCCATTTATTCCGTTTAATCCGCCGCACGGATTATTCGCTTTGAACTATCTGATTAAAACGTGAAAAGTTTTCGAAGCACAACCGCCGCGCTCTCTCGCAGTCATTCGCGCGCGGCGAATTTCCCGCTTGAAATTCCAACCGAGAAATCCTATTTTCTTACGATATTCTCTTCCGTTGCGCGGATCGCGCGCGATATAGCCCGAGGTTATTAATATTAGCGCGCGCGGCTAAGAATAAGACGTGATCTTTATGCGGACGGTTTCTGCGAATAGTTACGGAAACTTCATTTGGAAAAGCCACATCGCCTTGAAACGCGGCGGTGAAGTTTTCGCGAAAAATTAGTTGCCGCGTGTTATTTCGCGCGGCGACGACGGCTCGTGTTTATTTTTCGCAAGCCACGTCAAACGACGCATTATCAGCCGCTACGAACTTTAAACGCGGTTTTTTCCCCGTGGATGGGAAAATTTCCCCGAGAACAGAATTGAAAAATTTCATTTTCGCGCCGTAATCTCTTTATCGATACATGTACGAGCAAAGAAGAAATTTCCCGTAGATCACGTCTTTCGCGATAGAATTGTAATACGGCGGAGGATTATCGTATTGAGCAATTTTCACGGCGAAATTCGAGATCCTCTATTTGGATTTGCGCGGATTTTCCAGGGAGGGAAAGATTGCTGATGAAACGGCGAAGTGCGTAACTTCTTATTTCGAAAATTTCGCTCTCCCCCCTCTCCCCAGGAAGAGTGTTCCACGAGAAGATGTCGTTCGATTTTCTCGAGATTAACGATGATAAGATCTTGAATAAAATCTCGAATAAAAACCTGCTTGTTACAAGGACGTTAATAATGCGGATGTCGCTTTGACACGAGAAAAAACGTCAATGATATAAGTTCTGTGTTATATATGTGATTAATTTCACATCGAAGAGAGAGAGAGAGAGAAAGCGACAGAAAACCTTTTGTCAAACGGCGCGCGTCAAATGGACCTCGCAGACTCCGCTTTTGAAAGAGCGCGGGATCGAACACCTTTCCCTCGGGAGAATAAAGTCTCTCGAGCGCGAAATTGAAAACACCGTTCGCCGTTTCATCGGGCTTTCAGATAGAGAGAGAGAGAGAGAGAGAGAAAGAGAGAGACGCGTGTCTCACGCTCTCAGACATTAAAACGTACTTAATTTGACATTAAGCTCACAGGAATTACGGGCGTAAATATGTTTTGACAATGTGGCGCGCATACATCATTAAATTGCCATCTGTGTCTTGTCGTGAAACAAATTACCTGCTAATTGTCATTTACTGATGGATATATAAACGATATGTATATTCAAGTCGTATACATATACATATAATACAAATGTTTCAACGACATCGGACACCAATGGCTGGAACATTTATGAAAGAGATCATTATTAGACGCAGCAAATATCGTACGAAACAATTCTCAACGCTTTAAAAGAAATATGTTTTTAAATAGCAAGTCTCTTTTTTACATAAATAATACATAGGCAAATATTTTGTTACGATTACACATTTCTTTTCATAAATGTCCGACAAAAGTGGCACTTGTCCGATCATCGGAACATTCATCTTATTTTTGTTTGTGAGAGTTTCACAGCTCGATGTACCTTCGCAAAGGATTTTATTCTAATAACAATGTTTCCTTACGAAGTCGTAGTGTTTGCTTTTCGCTTCCGACACGTCAAACAGAAGTTAACGGCACGTAGTAAGAACCGCGGACGTCTAATACTTCCCTCCGGGGAATAAGACGAAAGAATAAATCGAAGAAAGAGGAGGAGGAGCGGAAGGTTTTCTTACTACTTAAATTTGCACGAACGAGCAGAGCAAAGACATCTCTCTCTCTCTCTCTCTCTCTCTCTCTCTCTCTCTCTCTCTATCTCTCTATCTCAAACTTTCTTCTTTTCCCTCTCTTCTCTTTTTTTTTTTTAGGTTCTCGTGTCTCTTTCGAAAATTCGTCGCGCACGATAAAATATTAAGGTACTCCCGGCACACGCAGAACGACGCGAGATATTACGCAGTTTCGCAAAATTACTGTCACGTTCTCGGCGCGATCCTCGTCGCCCGATATCTCCATGTTCCCTAGCTAACGCGAGCGCGCAGTTTTTCTTATATCGCATTTACATTTTCTTGTATTATAAGTCCCATTTTGTGTATTATTCTTTCTGTTACTCTCACGGCAGTTGCGCGTACGTGTGTGTGGTACAACACGTAGGATAATAGAATAGAATAAGATAGTGGAACGATGTATTTTAAATTTTAAGATCAAAGAGTCTTCCTCCGAGAGAGAACGAGTATTCTGCGGAATACATTTTATAACCGATGTCCGCAGTATATATTCGCGGCAACTCGTTTGCACATTCAAGAGAATACATCACATGTCCGAAAGAAACAAAACCAAAAAAAAAAAAAAAAAAAAAAAAATTATAGAAAACAAGTGTGTTTCGAAAACGAATTTTTTTTCTCGATAAAGAAATAATTTAGCAGTATTTTTTTAATACGTGCCGATGCGTACGTGCGTGTATTTTTTATACAAACTCGCGTTTGCACGCGCGAACTTTTATCGAAGGTTTTTTCAGGGAGTGAAACAACAAGTAGGTTACATCCGGTGTAATTTCGATAATTTTAAAATCGTTGCCGGAACTTGGTCGGAAAATTGATCGGAACAAAACACGCGGAACAAAGATGAAACGTCATATTCGACATTTTTGGCAAACTTCTCGCGAACTGTAAAATTTCGCCATTTTCCATTATCTAAAATTACTTGGTCGCTCCGGAAGACGCGGCCCCGCGCTCGCTTTGCATTTTAGGTCATGGCAAGTATAGTATTCGCGAAATAATATCAACATTAATGTTTCCCGAAATTATGTCTTGGCATAATATTTACATACTGTTACGGGAAACGCACAGTCTTAGTGATATTGTGCGCGAGATTCGCATTTTAAAGAGTTTTCCGGTAACTCTCGTGCATTTCTCGCTCTATTTAGTTCGCTAGCGCGTCCTCGCGAAAATACCACATATTTATCGCGCGTTATCGCGCGCATTCAGACAGTGCTTTTCGGAGATCAAAATTTATATCGCGCAAATCGCGAAGCGAGAGTCGTCTTTTCGCGCGAATTTCCGCGTTAACTTTGCGACGAACTTGGCGAGTTCAACTTCCTAGAAAATCGCGTCAAACTAACACACTGTGACGACAAGAAACCGTCATTAACTCTCTCTAACGAACTTTTCTGCATCATCGTGTCGCAATTATGTTGCTGCATTTGCGATTTGATTCTACCTCTTGCGTTGGTCTCTCTTCTCTCTCATCCGATTTCATCCTCCGATTTTTGGAGCGTGAAAAGCGGACGGAGAACGAGAGAGAGAGAGAGAGACCGTTGACTTTCGAGAGGAATGTTTTGTAAATAAATTAAACGCACGGAAAATTTTCTGTGTTTTTTTCTCTGGCCCGATCTCAATAAGTCAAAATTTCCACCTCGAAAAACTCGCAATCATCCTCGGTTTTCGAGATATGTTTTACATGTCATATTAGAATGATCAAAATGACGGATTTTACAAATGCAATCTATTTGCAAGAAGTGTCCCGAGTAGTTTTATTTTAAAAGGCAGGTGTGCGTGAAATATTAATCTTTGCATCTAAAAAGTGGGTTTTTTGCTAATCAATTATTTAAGTATGAAAGAAAAAAAGTCCCGTCAAATTGACGGGATGCGATATATAAAAATGCGTTCAATTTCGGTTGTCTGGTGATAATTAAATCTAAAACAGAGAGAAACGTGTTCTATTTTTTTTCTTTTTTTTTTTTTTCTTCTAATACATCCAACCTTAATAAGTCAAGCATCTGTCAGTCGTGAAAAAAAGCTTGTCGTTTCAATTGAGGGCTTTCGGGCGCTACTTGTTTAATACCGCGAACTTGAATTCAGCCCGAAGATTCAGGAGATTGCGCCGAGATGAGAGTCGCGTATTTTTTTTTTCCTTCCTCACGGTGAGAGAAACGCGCGACTTGACGACTACAATTTGCAGCGCGCGCATTCAAAGGCGGCTACTTGTCCTATTTGCGACGAGCCTCTGCCGCTTGTGCCACTCGTCGTCGCTACCTCTCGCATTTGCCTTTATCGTAATTGGCGAGGCGAGAAAGCGGACTCTTCGCGTGCTGCTGCCGATCGGCGCAAAGCTTGTTAACGAACTATAATTATCGCTCGCGCTGATCGTCTTTTTTTTCTTTTTGTTTCTTTTTTTTTTGTTGCTTTGCGCGCGCGTCGCAATAAAGCGATCGAGATAATTCAATTTCGTAGCCGAGTCTTCGGGAATTATCGTCTTCTCGCATCATTCTGACGAGCAAGCAGATCGCTATTCAAAGCGAGGCACGTATTCGTCCGCGCTTTCTGCGCGAAAAACTCCCCGGAGCAAGCCGTCAGCACTCGAGACGTCGATTCTCGAAGTCTGCATAAGCCGTCACCGATCGCCGTTATGGAATCGGGTTTTGGCTTGAGATCCGCAAGTCGGGAGCGGAATTTTTATACGATGAGACTGGGGAAACGCGTGCCATTTACTCGGAACGTTCTGCTGTATTTCCCGTTTCCGTTACTTTGACTGCCGCTTTCTCATGTTTAATTCAGGATTTGGACGTTGGTCGCGTCGATATATAGACGGAGTACTTTGGCGATTCCCTCGTCTCGTTGAGTTCGTGTCTCCTTGTCTCTCCCGTTTCTCATTCTCTTCGTTTCCGCGTGTTTTCGTAATGGAGTTTTACCATCGCGGTGCGAAAGCTTTATATGCGCGCACACACACCCCTCCGAAAACGAGAATCTCACATTACTTTGTAGATAAAAATCGGGTAATTCTGCAAAAATTTCATTGCCGCCACTTCTATCTCTTTCTCTCTTTCTATCAGACACGGAAATCTCCAATAATTGAAAAATAGATTCCTCCGCGTTCTAGGAGCGGATTCGCGTGTAGTGTCAAGAACTGATTACACGGTTGAGAACCAGGTTGTCGGAAAGAGGAGGAAGAAAGATGGAGGAAATCGGAGAAAGTGGTGGATGGGGATCCGCAGAAGTCCACGAGAGAGAGCAAAGAGCAGAAAAGAGAGAGAGAAAACGGGGAAAGAGATGACAGTGGAAGTTTTGATTCGCAAAGTGCTTCGGCGTATCGTTAATTATAAGCAAACAGTGCCGGGTTCGGTCTCGCAATTAAAACGGAAATGCCCGATAGATCCTATGAGTGCCGTCGTCGTTACGACGAGACGACGACGACGACATCAATTTCGTTCATTACGAGCTTCAATCTCCGATGTGACCCACGACGCTCGGGTCCGATCGTTTTAACAGCGCGAACTCCTCTCGCGTCTATCGTCAAGAAAAATCATCGCGCGTTAACAAAGACAGCACGCGCTCGAGTGCCTGTCGGGGAGATTCTTTTTGCGAGTTCAGCTTTCCACGTTGTGCCCCTTCCCGCCTGAGTCGACGCTTTGTCTCCGTCAAAGAGTCCGTCCCCGGTCCTTGCCTTCGAGGGCTTCGATATACAAAGCACGTTTAAACTCCGCTCTCGGGAGTTCGATGTGTTTTTTCTCGATTACGGGCTCATTGGTCAATTTACAGTCGATATTTCCTCGGCGGAAAACCGATCTCGGGAATCACCGAGACGCGGTTTTTCCACAATCTCTCTTTTACACAGAGCGGCGGTGTAAAAGGGTATTTCGAAAAGGTTATTTCGTTGCTTCGTTTTTTTTTTTTTTTTTTTTTTTTCTCGTTACGCGAGCGAAACGTTATGTTAGTCGCAATGTAAGCGTTACATTTCTCGATCGAGAGACACAAGGTTCTCTTTGAAGAGAAGCGCGTTTCGAAGATGTCAGTTGCAATTTTTCAAACTGGCGTTACACAGCAACCGATCGACATTCGCGCAGAAAACAAATATACAAAAACACAGACGCGCACAGACACAAACAAAAACAAAACAAATAGTCAGTCAGTGTCAAACAATTTTAGCGAAGCGGATATAAAAATGGTTTTGAGTCATATAAAGCACGTGACAGGAAGCTTATTGTACAACAATATTGTTATGCAATCGCTATCATTGCGCACGCAGGCGGTTTAACAGAAGCGTCGTTTTTGTGTTTTTCTCCTCGTCGTCGTTGTGCAGTTTTATTGACGAAATAATGTACGGAATGTATGCAGGTATCAATTATTCCTTCCGCAAGAAGAGCTATGAAAAATTAATCTGCGATCGATAATTTTAATTTAAACCGAAAGAATTAAGCCCCGATTAACGGCTTGGATGGATATCGATATAATAACGAATTAAAAAAAAAAAAAGGCAAATTGTTTATTGCACTCTCGTTAATTATTAAAGACCTCGTTACGCGTTGGCTTACTTGCCTGCTTAAATTAATTATTAATTTAAGTTTCTTTCGGATAGACTGTCGGCGTCTGTTGATGTTGTTCCATTTTGTAGCAATTTCCTTTGATTTTCCGCGAGACGGAAGGACTCCGACGGGGGATCCTCATTTCGCCATGCGCTTCCCGGCCACCTCTCTCTCTCTCTCTCTCTTTCTCTCTCTCCAAATAAATCGCCCATCCCTTCCGCCGAAAATATATTTCCTGTAGGCAGCTGCCGCCGTTTGTTACTTGTAGGGCACGATTGAAACGCAAAGTTTCACATTGGATGAGGAGTGGTGATATGACCCCGAGGTAACTGGCCGGGAAAAAGAGGTATGAAGAGAAGGGAGTGTAGGGGATTACATTTCGCATTCATGGAATTCCATCGAGGCCGCGTAAATCAAAAGTTCGAGAGCGTATATAAGCGAGAGAGCGCGCGGAGCGAAACGCAGCGAAAACGCGGAACAGGGAGAGATCACCGAGGAAGAAGCGACGCGGGATGGAAGGGTTCGTGTTCAATGCGTAAATATACACGTTTCGCGTGTGTTTCCCTCTACGCGTTGCTTACGCATCATTGCGCGATCCGTGCTTGTTTTCTCTGCACTGCGCGCGGCAATATCGTCGTGACAATCGGAGCGTGCGAAGGAGAAATTTCTCTCTCTCTCTCTCTCTCTCTTTTCCGCGAATGGCGACAATAGCGTGATAACAGCGGAAGGTGAACACGCTCTTACGTGTGTTGACGACGAAGACACTTCACCGGTGGAACAAATAAGAGATTTTTATTTATATTTTTTTTCTGAATTCGTATCCTTAATTTGTCAATATGTGTTACAATATTATGCGATATTTATACATTTGTTTAATAATATATCAGAAGAGGTTTTACATATTTATGGCTACGAATTGGTTAGTTTTTCATTAAAAGCCGGAGATATCTCTAACGAACAAATAATATTAGCACAACACAGAGGAGAGAATTTATTTCAATGATAAAAGCTAACTAAAAAATGCATTTCAAAAACAAATTTACAAGATTGATTTTTTACCGTCGGAATAGTTTATTTATTGTCGTTGAAACAACACATCGCGTGTTATTGCGTGTATTTTTTAATGTCCTCCATTGTTCCGTGTATCCATTTATGCAGCGTTTTTAACGGATTATACGATTTAATGGATTTAATTTGCGTATGTAATTTCGTTGCAATTACACGCAGAAACGACAAACAGAGCGCGGTTTTTCAAGAGCGCTGTTTGAAAAAAAAAAAAATAAAAAATAAATAAATAAAAAAATCCTCCCCGGCGGGGAATCGAACCCCGGTCTCCCGCGTGACAAGCGGGGATACTAACCACTATACTACCGAGGACCGATTGGTAGTCACGCTCACTTTGCGAGTAACTACGTAAAGCAATAGATATTTTTAATAAAAGTTGCAATTTTTACGATAAATGTTTTATTGTTGTCAGTTGCCTGGTTGAAAGATCAATCTAACTATCGAACCATGGATTAAAAAAAAAAAACAGTCTGCTGGAGACCGGATTAATATTTACACGTACAAGTTAATTATGTAAACGAAATTCCGCTCCTTTAATATTTAAGTTTTATTAGAAACACCCGTTTCTCTTTTCAAAAGAACTTTTTTACGCCGCTTGTTGAAGCTCAACGATCTTGTTTCAACTGCCGGATTTAGGGGTTCGGTGGAAAGTATCACCGGGAGAGAGAGAGAGAGAGAGAGAGAGTAATGGTTTATCCTGGACATCCAAAGTAGACACGATAAAGTTCAAGTGCCACCTGACGAAAGTTTCGGGCTTCTCACAGGCGCTTCGCTCGATATACAGACGGGAGAGATTAAAAGCGGATTGGCATGTGCATTACCTATCTACCTATCTACCTACTTGCGCCACGCCTTTCGCCACTTCTCTCCGGTTACACAATTTGTTCGGTGAATATATTTCGCCACGAGAGATCGCGAGAACAGGGGGGAGGGGAGGAAGAGATCATCAACGTCTCGCTGATTCGAGAGCGCGCTCTCGAGAACACCGACTGGAAAACAAACTTCCCCCTCGGGAAACGATATCCGTTTCTTCCCCATTCGGTAAACAGCGGTCTGCCAATTAACTCGAGCACCGGACGTGATTAGAACACATTGGATGAAAAAAAAAAAAGTAACAGATGAAAAAAACCTCACAGTTGTATAATTTCTTTTTCTTTTTTTTTTTTTTTTTTTTTTTCATACGTCGCGGATGTTGCGCCGCGTCGCTGTACATTATATTTTATGCAAAACGTGACATTTAAACACAGATACCCGATAACTGCACGCTTTGATACACGCGCGTAAACCTCACAATTAATTTGATATGAACTGAATTTCCGTTTCCGCAAAACTCGGCCAGCCGACAATCGCGCTGCGGTTGGGCGCGACACATCGTGTCGAAAATTTCGCTCGTTGAATTATAGAGTAATTATATATATATACACATACAATATCGATATCGTGCGCATAATGTATGTAGCGCGGGTCATAATGACGCGGAAGTCACTTCCCTCCCGGCGAAGATTCCGCAAGGCGCTTCTCTCTCTCTTGGTGCGCGCCGGATTCGACCACAATAGCGGCGCGGTATACGTTCTGCTTCGAGAATTTGCGGTCGCGCGCAAACGCGTAATTAGTTTAAACCGAGTAACGTGGTAATTAAGCCGGTTTAACTCCTTTATCACGAGGCGAAGCGGACCCTCTCCTCCTTCCGTGTCTACGTTAGTTCGCATCGTATCTCGGTTGTCTCTGTGGCTTCCCGGTTTATTCGCTTCCGCCGTATTACGCGTCTCCGATTTACAAGCTTCGAAAAATTTCCATTGGACGCTCGAATCCTTCGGAGCGGACCGGCTTTACGTTGAGGAAGAAAAAAGTAGCGCAGCGAATTATAATTTCGTTTAAACTGTACGTTTAAAAGCCGCACAAAGAAAAAATTTCGCGTGAGCCGCTTTTAAATTCCGTCTACCGATTGAGAGATCCGCGTAATCGCAATATCCGCCTGTGTCGCACGTATGAAAATTTTTCTTAAAAAAAAACGGAGAATCACGTCCGCAAAACTCTGCTCGAAATTATTATCATTCGAACACGGTCTCTTGTTGCTTAGAAATTCTTGGAGAGAATAAAACGTTCCATTTTCTACAACTTCGAGAAATTCACCAACACCGAGATCCACCTGTACACGGTGAGATTTCGCCGGGGTCGAGAAATTCTCTCGCCCGGGTATCGGAATTAGCAGGGAACAAAGGCAAGGCGAGCGCACGCGGCCGTGAAACGTCAGTCGATGGAAGAGAGAGAACACGGCCAGAATAATACGTACAATAGCGCGCTTAGACGGCAGGCAAGCAATTCTGGAGATTAAACCCGGCCATATCTGTAATTGACTCTCCGGCACATCCTTGGCTTTTCATTATTCAGCTACACGAGCCCCGAGACTTTTCCAGCCTCGAGACTCTCTCCAGCGAGAGGAGAGGGAAAGCAGCGCCTCATCCTGTCGATTAGTACTCGTCTGAAAACGCCTTTGATCTCGATCTTCTAACGGACTCGGCGATAATATCTTCTCAGACTTTCATCGTTTGTTAATCGCGGTGTAAGTGAATTCCGTTCATCCTTTCGTCCCTCCCTTCCACCCTCCGGATATCCGTTCGCGGGCTTTTTCGCTCAGTCGGCATTTTTTAAAAGAATACTAGAGTCGTGGGACTGCTGTTACCGAAACAATTGACATCAACCGTCGAACGTTCTTGAAATAAGAACAAATATATGAAAGATTGTTAGATTCTAAATGTAGATATTAATAAACGCGTTTAGATCCTTTGTCTATTGTAAGTTTACAAATCTGATAGTCACATTCTCGTAAAATTATTTTATTATTGTCCGAGCAGAAAATAATTCTAACTGCTCGTAGCAGACAGGTCCCAGTATCTTCTCAACGAGATGTGTCTCATCGGGAAACGTACGCGCAACGTCGCGTTGCAAAAAAGCCAGCAATCGCGGCCGGATGCATCCCCGAAGCGACGCGACGAGTTTGCATGGTTCGCGCCCGAGAGAGTTCATAAATTTTTACGAGAAATTTTATGAGCCTTATATTGAGGTACACGACGAGCTACGGCTCGGTTCTCCGTCGTCCTCGATATATCCAGTGACACGTCGTTTAACAAAATTCACAAGCGGCGCGCGCGCGCGCGCGCACACACATGTACACACACACAGGGTATTTTACGGGACGAGGCATCGAATTTCGATATTACCTCGGAACACTCTCGACAAGACCCGTCCTTTGTCTCACTTTTACTATGCGCCTGGTGTACACCTCGAAGAGACACGCGCGCGTCGACGACAGCCGTCGGGCATTTTTTTAAACCGCGCGGTTTTGTTTTTTTTTTTTGTGTTACAGGTGCCAGGAGTGTCCCGTGGTGAAGCCTACGTTCCTCTGCGGAAACGACAATCGCACGTACAGCTCGCCGTGTCGTCTCGAATACCACAACTGCATTCACCATACCTCCGTCCACATTGGCTGCAAGGGTTTTTGTCCGTGCAAAGGTGAGAGAGAGAGAGAGAGAGAGAGAGAATAAATACGTTTGTCTCGCGCGCGAGTTTAAACCGAGTGATCTCGGTTTAATCTCGGATGTTGTTTACAGAAGAACTACACTAAGTTTCAAACTATTTCAATAAGTTGCACACAGTGTTGATGCTATCACTCTTCCGCCGCAAGCGTCTTTGCGCGATTCACTTCTTCTGTGTGTTTCGCCGCCTTTGTATCTTTCGGTTGGAAAAAAAAAACGATTCGATATTCAAGTTTTAATATGCGTACATTTGCGAAAGAAGTTTCTTTTCGGTGCGATGATTCGGTGTCGTTCTTTTTTTTTGCGCGCGTGTCTTCTGTGAAGAAGCTTTTAAATTCGGAACCCGAGAATTTCGTTTGATAAAAGCTTTTAATATCATTCAATTATATATATATATTATTGATTGTGAAATTGTTTACATTTTTGTGTTTTTTTTTTTATTTTTTTTTAATACAGGGCTTTTCATAGAATTAATATCTCTTGATCAAAAAATTTCTCTGTATTTTTAATCAACTTTTCAAGCCCTCTCTCTTTATGTGCATATGTATATATATTTGACGTCAACGTCAAAAATAAATGCAAAAAAATATTATCCTGCAAAAAATAGTGTTTGAGGAAAAAATATGTTTACACCATGCGCGTGTGTGTACGCGCGCGTTTATTACACAACTTTAAAAATGTCGATAAAATATGAAAGATAGATAAGCAACTGGGGAAGTTTAACGTGTAATAACAGAAGTTTAATTTTGTTTTGAATTTTTGAGTTCGAAACGAGATCTATTTGTTACAGGGTTCTCTCTTTCGACAATATCAAATAAACAAGCTTGTAATATCAATTTTTCCGACAACTAACTTCGACATCGATATTTTTATTAAATATTACATAAACGTTATAAAAGATGTAGATCAAATTTACCAATGTTATTTACACGCACAAATCCGACTAATTTTCGAGCGTTATTGCATATGTAACGATACAACAGAGTTTAGTCGGAAATGCGGTTACATGCATATTCTCTAAAATTCACATAGAACCGATGAGCGTTATTTTACAGAAGAGGAAGTTAATATTCGAACCGTGATCGCTCGCGGGTAGCGGATTAAAACGACCGAATAAAATCTAGAAATCACGGAAGAGGATTCCCCGGCACGGGGAATTACAGAGATTTTTGTTATCGCGAGAATTTTTTTACGACGAGACGCGCGTATGCACCGGAAAATCTCTACCTGGACTGTGTAGCGCGCCCGTCGATCGCGCGTTGAAAGATAAAAAAAAAAAAAAAAAAAAAAAAAAAAAAAATGCAAAACGGGTTTGTGACTTAACGCGGCGAGATCAATTTATAAGCATATTCATGTTCGGATGTGTTGTTGTGTGAGTTTCATACAATGGTAGGTGCGGGCGCGCGTTTGCTCTCCGCCTCGACGACACGCGGACCTTCCATGAATATTCATAATTGGTGGTTAGAACAATAATGCCGCTGTTGGGCATACAACGCGATGCACTTCGGTAAACGTTGAGCCGAATCGCGTGAATCATTGTCGAATTGGAAGAATAAACAAGATCGGGAGCAATTGTATTTGCGAAATTGCGATTTGCTATTTACTCTCGACGCGCGCTCACCTTTATATTATAATTTTCATGTAAGATAACAACTGTCTCAGTGTGACGTTTATTAATTGAAATAACATTACGTAACAAAATACTTATGTGTATGAATTTAGAAACTACTAATTAAAAATATATCTTATGTTAAAAAATTGAAATATTTGAGACATTGAAAATTGTTAAAATTAATATATTTAACGATTATTTTTTTAAATGTGTCCGATCATTTAAATACATCTCAGAAATTTAAAAAGGAAAATATTATCAGAGAAACGTGTCATAATGTATTTTCAATTTGTGGCTTGACATGTGGTTTACTTTCATTGAGAATTTGTTACGCTATTAATTCAAGGAGAAAGTGAGCGCGTCCTGTTGCAAATTTTACCTAACGCTTTTCGATGCTAATGGAAAAATTCACGCGAGCGAGATTTTAATCATTCAAAATTACTCGTTGATTAAGAGAATGTGGTAATGAAACTTTATGGAGTAATCTCAATATGGTCATTTGTGTGTTTTGTTGTGTCGAAATATTAGCGGTATATTATTTATAACAGAACGGCGGAATTAATTTTGGAGGAGGTTTTTTTTTCGTCGTGGCTTTGATTGATTCTCGTAAATCAGATCGATTTAGAGAATGACAGAATTATTGTATTTGTTTGCCATTTTCGTTCGCGTGCGATTCACGTTTCAAATCTCATAATATGGGAAACAATGAAATATTATCACTTTCACGATCTAACAGTTCGCAACATATTCGTCGCGAATATCAATGCAATTATCGAGATATATGCCGCTAAGGTCTATCGCGTTTGCAGTTGAACGGTTTCTCTGCGAAAAAATTCTGCGTAAAAAAACAGGCACGAGAAAAAATGCTTTGTAGTCAGTCGTAAAGATTTTAGTTAAATTAAATGTTTCTGACACACGACGATAATTTACAAATGACGCAGTCTCGCGGAGACACAAAGTGAGATAACGTGACCGGATTTATTAAAGAAATAATTTATAAGTATGTAAATATTAAAGAAGTAAGAAATTATTAGATGCGTCATATTTTTTTTCAAGATTTAAAGTTTTTGTATCATTTGTTTAAAACGCATGACAAAAGTGGTTTTTTGTATCTTCGCTCGCTGTTTTCAGCTGTTAAAAAACATGTCTGACAAGTCGAGACCTTGTTATCCGAACTTTGTTCGATTCGTAGCTTTTCTCGACATAATCGGATTGTGTAACAATTTGCCTGTTTTTCCGAAACGGAAGAATCGACGACGGATCGGAAACTCGCGTCGTCCTCGTGCCGCGTTTTCGAGGAACTTGGCGTGTGTGCACGTCTCGCGGAAAAATCCATTCGGTGCGGATGGGAAGTGGCGTCTCGCCGTCGAAAACTGCAGTTGGCTTTTCGATTTCTGACGTGCAATTTGTCGGCAGTCGCGCTCGAGTTGATTCGGGCTAACGAACCAAGTATTTTCGACGCTGCATCGTCGCCGGGCGCGAGGGGGTGGAAGAGGGGAAAGAGCAAGAGACGAAATGTAATTTCGCCTGCGACTTGCAATCAGTGTGCGTGGTGTGTGTATGTGTGTCTGCCTGTGTGCGAGGAGGAGGAAAAGTATATTAATCAGGCATGAATTTTATTTATTTTTTTACTCGCAGCCACCGACCTGCGAATGTATTCGAAGAAGATGCAGATGCAGAGGAAGAAGACGCTCGTGGACAAGATGGGCCGCAGCCACGACATCACTCTCACGCCCCGCGACTTCAATTACGACAATCATCACTACCAGTACCTCAAGTACACAAAGCGCGGCAAGGTGAGTTTTATCTTCGTTTTTTCGAGCACGCGCTCGCGACACCGAGAAAACAACACGGCGAGAATATTTTTATATTTATCGCGCCCTCGAATGGAAATGTATATATTTCCTCGTGCCAGACGATACATCTTATCGGATGTACACGTGCATTACGTACATATCGTGACGCGAACTACATAGCGATATATACATATGTATAAGTGATTTGTATCTGTCGCGTGTTCTCTGACGCGCGTGTCATACGTAATTGTTCTTGATTTTCGAATATTTTTCTCTTCAACGAGCAAAACTGATGGCATCTTACTTTTCGCGAGAATATTCAGACGACACGAGAAATATCGCGTAGCAGTCGCGGCGTGGTGATTTATCTGTAACATTCCAATTTTCGACGAACAGCGAGAGAGAAAGAAAGAGAGGGCATTTTCTTCGCTGTAGATTTCCATAAAAATGAATCATAGCGCGTACGCGCGATTTAGAGGAGGAACATGAGTTCGTATTTTATAGCCTTCGTTACCTTTAGCTCTTTTACACAGATGTATATTTGTGTAAAATGGTTCTCGAACAGCTCTTTTTTAAATCTATTTTCAAAAACTTGATATTATTTTGTCAGAAAATTTGAACATTGTTTTTGACAAGCTTTTTATTCGGACTCCCGTCAGAAAATATATATATCAAATCTAAACAAAATTTTTTGAGGAAGGGTCCAAATTAAGAATCGTCAAAAATGTTGTAATTTTTTAATCATCGCGTACTAAAATCCTGCATCCGAGTCTTATTGGTCGTGGAATCTGCTATTTTTTTAAGAAAGTCAGCGTTACGTTGTTTCAAACATATTTTATCCGCTCGTTTTCATAAAATGCTTCATTCGAAATGAATCAGAAAGACGCTCAAGTTGGAAATTGTTGATTAAATTTACAACTGACTAAAATTTACGTACTGCCGAAATTTACGGCCGACACTTCCGGATGAGTGCGCAATTAATCGCCGAAGAATTTCGGACAGGTCGAGCGCGAGTTGTTCCCAGAGTGTGCAAACCAGATGATGCACAGACGGTGTATTTTTCTTACTGAGTATAAAGAGTCTACATATCACGTTAACGATACTAACAATAAAGTGAAACCCTTCGTGTAAATCACACGGCGGGCTCTCTCTCCCTTTCCCTTGAGTCATTCCATCCGCCTTTCTCTCCCTTATCGTTCGTCGGCGATTATCGATTCGCCGACTTGAAGAAAACACTGCTTTCGGCGTGGAAAATCGCAAGATCACACAGATAACGGGCTAGTTCAGCGAAACTTTTTCCTCGTTAACAAGGAGCAGTTTTTAGAAAAAAAAAATTACGCGTACAATGTTTCGAATTACCAAAATCTGTCAAAATGACAGATTACAGATTTCCTTTAAACTGCAGAAATTAAACTGCTTTTGTCCATGGAAAAAATCTTTGTTAAATCTTTGTGGCTGAAAATCTTTTGTTGATTATTTAAATTTAATAACGAAGAAAATTTTTTCTCGGCTGGCAGCAGCCATTAAAACATCTCACAATCAACAAAATAAATTAGCTACGCCATATAAAGTAAAAACTTTTTAAATCGTTCCGGATATTAATGAATTAATTCAGCAGAGTGCGAGAGCACACAGAGAGCACGTTGCTCTGTTAGAAGTGACATTGCTCATTATCGTATCACAAGACAAGAAAAAAAAAACAATTTCATTCTTCGCTTAAAGCTTTGTAAGCGAGAGTTGCAGCAAAAAAACACTTGAATTCTCCAACTCGCGCCGTGCGTGAAATTAACATGGTTTTTTTTCGAAACACACGTATTCAGGCAATTCTGAAAGAAACGCGCAAAAGGTTTTCTTTCGAATAATATTTGTTCTTTCATCTCTTTACGTTACATGAAAATGTTAACGTCATATGAGGAGAGAGAGAGAGAGAGAGAGAGAGAGAGAAGAAGCTGAAATTTTTATACGCGCTTTGCAAACTTGTTTTGCAAAAAAAAAAAGAGCACACGTTGCATTATCCTGACTTAATTTTGATTTTCCCTTTATACACTTTGTGTTGCCGTGTGTGTTACACACTTTTCGCCGTTGCACAAAAGAACGCCGGTCCACTGGCAATATCGTTGCCCCCTCTTCTAAAGTGATTCGCTTCATTCACGGTTTTTCGGTTCATTGCGCTTTTATTGATGCCTACACACACACACACACACACATACATATATATATATAAAAAGCAGTTTTCGAGACGCGTCGCTAGCGCACGCGTATACACATCCAAAAAGAATATTTTCCGATTTTTGTTACTCTCTCGCTTTTTTATTTTTTTATTTTTTTTTTATTGACACACACAGTCGGAACACATACACAGATGTATTTATTTTAATCGTAGATACACCTGTGCACAGAATAAGCATTCTCGCTCATTGTCAGCCTCGAAGCACTTACGCGTGTCGCGTCGAGTATTATTCACCTTCTTTGTAGTGCGCTTCTCCCATTCTCGCGATCTTATGATCTCCCCGAGGGAATTTATGAACGTAGCCGCTTGTGCTAAAAAGCAACGTCCAATATTGTAGCTACCATAGCCTGCAGCTCCCGCTATATCCTTCATCCTGTTATCCCGTGCATTACCTCTTCCCATCCTCCCCCGCGCTCGTCGATAAATATAGAATATAATATACCGTAAACGTGAATTTAGCTGTGTTTGCGCGCGTAACATTCTGATATCGCAATTTACAAGTAACGCGCGAGTAAAATTTTTGTGAATTTTCTTTACAAAGATGTTTGTATCAAGATAACGTTATCGCGCATCAGTCAAGCGCATCTTTTGTGCTCTGTTACGAAACTCTTTAAATTAATTTAACTCTTCAAATTTCATTCATTTATTTATTTAGGGGAAAAAGAATAATCTGAGAAAAAAATACTATTAATAAAACTAAGGTAACAAGAATTGAATCGAAAGAAGGAAACAAGTGAAAGTTTTTACATGAAGTTGAAGACACGTGAGAAATATTTTTATGCAATTTCGATGAATCGCGATAGGAGGCACAGACATCGCGGGCGATTAATATTAACCGACAAACATGAGACAGTTCCTGAAACAGTTTTCGTATTCCGTCTAAACTACTTGCGCGTGTAAAAATAGGATCGCGTTGTGATGCACACACACACCTACGGGGAGGAGAGAGAAGATGGATGAGAAATTTTGCAGGAAAACTCGCCGTGACAAATCGATGGGATCGAACGCGGTCGATTGACCGGCATTATTTTAATAGCGATCCACCACGTTATAGCCGATACGAGAGGCCGTACTAAAGCGGTCTAATTTATTTGGTTCCCGCGTCGCGCCGCGCGCCCAATTATCGGTACACGCCGATGCAAATGCGCGCCGGCCGATATACGAATCGAACGCGTACATGTGTGTATGTGTATATGTATGTACACACAGACACAGACACATATACACATATATCCGTTCGGCGATCTCGTGAATTAAATTTCGGGTAGCCGTTAACCTCGACCATTTACTCCGGCCGCGGAAACGCAATTTTAAACTCGCGTTTGCAAATAAACATGGCATCGCGACGGTTTTGCCCTGCGAAAATAAATTCTTCCCTTCTGTGGATTTACGCGCGGCGGCACGTACAGACCCGGGAAAAGAGTTATTTATGCGTGACCTTTGGCAAATCGCGCCCTTCTGGTCGCGTTTCAATTTGTCATAGAAATCTTTCGGAAATTTTTGCGCGCAACGCGTATTCCACGTATATATTCTATGTCTCTTCCAATCGAAGCGGATAACTTTTGCCGCGAGTTCAATGAATTCGCCGCTCTCCGGAGAGAGATTCGTCCTCGCGATATTAATGGGCACGGAATGTATTCGCCGGACCCTTTTCTTTTTTTTTGTTTCCACCGAGAAGACGGACGCACGAGAGCCATACGTACACGAGATTACACGAAAGATGTGTATATGTGTGTGCGCACATCTCAATGAAAAGCGACGAGAAAACATCCATCGGTGCAAATAGCAGCGAAAACACCGAGCAAGAGAAATCGCTTTTAATGGAAGAAAAATACGAGACGCCAAAAGGGAGAGACCGTAAATCTGCCTCGCTTCAATAGCCGGCGGCTAATGGAAATCGCGAATTAACTCGTTCCCCCCGTTAGGTTTCTCTTAATTAATTGCGATTACGTGCGTGTGTGTGTGTCTCGCGCGCGCGACACAATCTTATTTACTTTGAACTATATCCCGTATATATACTGTATAGTTTTACTGCGCTCTATGTACACCGCAATGTGTACATACGCCCGTGGAAACGCTTCGGATAATGCATCTCGGACGTCATCCCCCATTTCGGAAGTTTCGTCGATGGTAAAAGTTAAAGAGCCTGACGCTAAATAAAATATCCTCCGTTCCGAGAGAAACGAAGGAGGACGGGGTAGAAAAATTCTTCGCTACGGTAGTTTTGTCTCCATCGACAAAAACTCCTCTCCCCTTTGAATTATCAAGCCGAGTAAGTCTAAATATTTGGACACTGTTTTTTTTTTTTTTTTTTTTTTTTTTTTGCCCGCGTCGTAAAAATATTATTCTGCTCTTAGATGCCCCCTCGCGTGTGCCACTTTCGCCGATCTCTTTCTCGATAAAAGACGCGCCTCGTCGTGCAGACGACGCTTATCTCGATTCGCGGTGCGTGCTAATCGAAATTTCGATGTTGACGATAACGATCGCATATTCATCATTTCGTGTTACATTGCCGTGACAGCGCAATCGTCTATCTCATTGTACGTGTGTTAAGCTGTGGATCGATAGATTGACAGATAAAAGATATATTTAGTGTATTATTAAATATAGATTTTAATACATTTTGGTATTATATTAATATTGTGCAATATATATACTGTGTAATAACACGTTTTATTTTTTTTTAATTAATATTATATATTTAGAAAATATCGAAAAAAAATTAAGTACGTCAGGTATGTGTTTACTTTCCGCAATAATTCTGTATCAATTTTTTTTTTTCCTGTCGCCTCTCGGCTTATAAAGCAAATTTAATCTGCGTTTTCAATGACTATCGAAAATATTATGCCGCGTGATAATATAAATTATTATCTCTCCGAGACATCATTTTAATATAAAATAGCTCTCTCTTCAATATACATCAATATGCCATCGGAATAATCGGTCGGAACAAATACGTGGGATTATATATATTGTAGATTGTACACGAATATTATCAGCATCGAGATTTTATATATTATTATTATAATAGTATATTTAATGAAATATATGAATATGTACTATCTTGTATACGGTACGTTCATTACGTTTTATTATTGCATTCCGCAAATTCATTCGGCAAATTTGTAACATTTTAACGACATTTGTAATAATTTGATTGGTTATACATTATTTTTGTATTTCGAAATACCTGTCTGTACGAAAATATCCGTTTGACGTGACTTTCAGTTCGATTATTGCGATAAGAAAGAAGTTTCGCTACGTATCGCGGTGATTCGGTCTCCGATTTTAATTCATTCAAATTTCATGCGAATCAACCGAATCTGAGCACTCGCGAACAACTGAAATTTCACTAGATTGCGATCTGAAGCCGCGTCTATTATTCGAACGCGTGTTAATTATCGCGCTTGTAATCCGGATTAGTCGTTCGTCCCATCCGGTCGTTTACAATTGCGCGAAAGGTCATTAGCGACGGACGATCCGCAGCTGCGGACGATCCGGGTCGGAAGTTAATAGACTCGGAAACTTAGTTTCGAGATTAGCGTTACGTAAAAACTCGCTGTATAAAAGTCCCGTTTCTTCTGCCCCCTGTGCTCGGGTGACAAAAATCGAGCGAGACGAGCGCTCTGCTGCAAGCTTGTTGTTGCGTACATGAGCGCTAATGCGTTCGTTGTGCCTGTTTCTGACCCGGCGAGAATTGATTTCGCAAGTTGTGCGAGATATTTCAGCCGCACTCTCCGCGCGATATCAGTATCATCTCTTCCGCGCTTTGTAACATTTGCTCAGGCGTGAATATCGAGAGTTGAAGCTTCGCTGCTCCGTCAATGTTGAATTAACTTATTACGCGCGCATTGCACGTAAGCGCGAATAGCGATCTTATAGTTCTCGCGTTGTTATCGTCATGTAATTTACGTGGCACTCGCGCGTTTGCATATTGAATTTCAAGCGCGCGAGTTTCCGCGAGATAAAATCTCGCCCTTTGATCGCGCGCGCGAGAAGTCCGTGTCACGAGAAATTCCCGTGCCTCTATTTCGCAAAAATCTATCTTCAACGCGCTATGTTTTCCGAGTATGTATCTTGACAGGGTATGTATTTTATTAATTGGTGTCAAATATTCTATTTTCCCATCCATCAAACATTAAGAGAAATGTTCGCGACTGCATTTATAAGGTTTGAATTTTACATCGTTGCGCGTAAACTCGGAAAAATGTAATTTGTCCGATCCGTGGCTATCGTTGGACCGAATCGAGTTAACCGCGTGGAGAGTACGTCGATACACGACGACGAGACGTGTGTCACTCGAGCGTAGCGAAGAGAGTCTTGGCGCGGCGTTCGCGCAAGGTAACATTATTATACAGTTCCTCGTCTGGCGACGCGCTTTACCCCTCGATCGATGGAAAGACGCTTCGTCTGGGGCTGCTCGAAAACGAGAAAGGGGAAGAGAGAGGAGAGAGCTACCGCCATGGGGGTTATAGTCGACCAATGAGACGGCGAGCCGCGGCGCTCGAGGGATACTCGTCTACGTCGTAAAGAGCCCCCGACATTCGGATTTCTCCATTTCTTTTATATAGTGCGAAAATGAAAGGAAAAGAGAGACGAGAGAGGAGAGGATCAATCTTTATTTTGAACTCTCTCTAGATTACGGCTTAATAAGAAATGCATATATAGACTGGGGATTACTTTGATCCTCAAGAATAAAACTGCTTCCGGTCGTCATAATTTTTTTTATTTTTTTTTTATTTTTTTTTATCCGAGATTCCGAGAACGAACTTTTTTTGCGAGGATTGAATATGATTTTCCGCGAGCACGTGACATCGCGGGACGAAACCAATAGAGATTCGATCTGTTCCACTGGCTTGTCTCATTGGCCTAGTCTCGTGACAGGACGAACACAATTTGAACGTCGTTTTATCTCTCTTCAAGTTCGAAAATTTCAAAAAAATTTGATCAAAATGTCGTTACTCGATCGCGAAACGTATTTAATAATAGAATCTTTATTTACTTCTTACGTTCTTTTACTTAAAGTACTTTTCGCAAACATGCACACACACGATGGTTTCAAATACGTCGACAGTATTTGATTTGCTTCGTTCTTCGGGAGGACAATAAGAAACGCGCTGCGCTTTGTGACGCAAACTGCACAAAGAAGACGAGAATGCAACTTTGCGAGAGAATAGAAATTCTTTTTTTTTTTCCTCTTTCTCACAACGCGCGCGCGTTGAATTCCGATTTAAAAATGAAATTCCAACAGAAAATGCTTCCCGCAAGCTGTTACCTAATTATTAATTACACTGGGATACCGGCTTTCTATGACAAGTTGACGCGAAACTTCGAGCTGTGCATCGTAATTAAATCGGACTCAATAAAATTGAATGTTTGAATTAGTAAAACTATCACACGCGGTCGCAAAAAAACTACGACATATCGATTGAATTTTTTTAAAGCGAATTGTTTGACTTACGCGAAATATCCATTGCAAATCATTTGTACGTATATCGCGCGTCAATGTCAGTCTGGCCATAATTAATCGGACCTGGCTATTGAGGTTTAATGCGCGTGTGAGCGAGTGAGAGGCCGACGATATGATTAAACGAATTGGCAATCGAGAGATCATTCAACGGTTCCCGCCGTCAGTAAGCACGAGCGAACGGCAATGACAGTAGAGAGCGTTGATTAACGAACTGATTGCAGCTAACGCAATTAATTATTACCTATCCGCACACGCTAGTCTGCGCATCGCTAGAAATTCTACGCACAATCAAACGCTGCACGTGCGTTCGCTCATTTTTTTTTTTTTTTAACTTATTTAGCGAACCTTAGTTGAAATTCGCGTATTGTTCCGAAGAGAAAAATAGATTTTACACGGATGGAATTGCCAGTGCACGACATAAATAGAAATTGACTCTGAATAAAAAGCTAAAAAAGTTGCTGACATCTTGTTAAACTCTTAAAAAAAAGAGAGAAATCAAAAAGGGAATCAAATCTAAGCGAAAGGTGCATAAAAAATATGTACATGTATATTATACAGGATATCTGAAATTTTCAATCTTAACGGAAAAGTCGTGTGCAATTTTGCAAAATTATGCAATAGTCATTAATTTCAAATTAATACGAGCTCACTTCGGCTCTGTCAAAAAATCTCATCCTGTATAATTTACTTTACTCTGTTAATGTCTTTATTTAATTCTTTGTATGTAAAGCGACGCATAAAAATATCTGTTTGTATTTCACATACGTGTACCCACAGGGTCTTGCTGTCGCGAACAGATACGACGACAAGCATTTGATGAGCAATGAAGTCACGGACAAGACCCAGTCGCCGTTGAAGGCGTTGTACAACGCGCAGTCATCGTCCAGAAATGCCGATTGCCCGTCGTCGTCCAAGCCCGCAATGGCTAATCGTCTTTTGGATTGGTTTTCCGTCGTGAGGACGGAAACCAAGCGTCGCCGTCAGCATTTTAAACCCAATCCTTCGAGAGGAAGAGTCGGACAGTGTGAGTTTCAGCTCTCTTCTTTTTCTTCTCGACAAAAATCGTTCG
>QVNW01004788.1:0-21393 GCA_014825475.1 Pseudomyrmex flavicornis
GAACATATATATATATATGTTGTGTATATATATATATATATACGTATATTTCCGCACAAACACCCTGCGAACGGCTCGTAAGACCATATTAAGAAATTATTAGGAAACCGTGTGCGCTTATTGTCTTCTCCTCTCTCGGCTTTCGTCGAATGCGTTTCGTCGAGTAATTGCGTTACCGTGAGTTTTAGACACAGGATATGTGAGTATTAGGTGTTATTCCCCATATACGTAATTCGCACTTTCGAACTTCGGGTTGCAATCTCTCTCGGTTTGCGGATTATGGACGAAGTTTCTAGTCTTTCCCTATGCAATCATGTTCGTCTGGGCGACGTTTCAGATCCGCTCGTTTAACTCGCTCGATTCCACCCTGGCCCGGGCAATTCGACGTGACAATCGCACGAGAGAACTACGTCTCTCCAGGGGGAGATGGTAAGCTAAACTAACGGCGAACGCTGATGTGCAAGACCGATACCGGATACTGGATACGCGCATTAGCGACGCCAGCAATTAAGGTAATGGCCGGATAATCGTCGCGGTCGATTGCGAGGAGGAATTTTCGATTCATGCCGCGCGACACGTCGTTTGCGTTATACATGGAATATGAACGACAAAGAGAACGGAGAGAAAAAAAAAACGCGCGTGTCTATAGTTTAGTTTAATATTGTAGTAATGACGAATATACGGTCGAGCTGACCGTTTAAATTTTCGACAAGCGCGAGCGTTGCATCGCGCTTGTCACATTGTCATACACACTCGAACGACACGTGAAATATAACATGTATATTTTGATCGAACTGCGTATTAATTAATTATGATTTTACAATTCGTTTTGAATAGATACGCATTGTGATAGCAGTAGATTAATGATACGATAATCACTGATGGTTGTATAGGATACATATGGAAACAAAAATATACATATAGAGAATATACATGGAATCGCGGCAATTGTACGCTCGTCGCAAATATACATATTAAAAACACACAGCAGTGCGAGCAAATGTATTTAACAAAAAAAAGTAATCAACTTGTTATCTATGTGTGTATTGTTTGTGTGTGTTCACAAGAAAGATAATTATTTTTATTCCACGATATATTTCACAGAAATATATGTGAACTATTTTCATAATATTATTAACATTATTGATGAAGATATTTTTTAATGCATAAAAATTGTCTCGTGTATGTATCTGTGACAACAGAGGACATTAAAAGTACAAAGAAACGCGATTATCTTGCGGCAATTAATCACACTCAGTGTTCCGTGTTGTTGCCATACTCATCATACATTAATCTAAGTATACTGATATTAATCAGTTCAAACATCGGTGTAGTTAACCGTTGCATGTGGTAATCGAAATGTTACGTTGAGTAATTAACGGCAGGCTTAGATATAATCAATCATGCGTCGCTCGTAAAGTGGCAGAAATATACGCGAACAAAGTGATTGCGAACAAACTCGTAAATATTTAGTGTATACATGAGTTATATGTATATTTTTTGCACGCATGAATATATCACGTATACGTTACATAATGTATATATAAATAATTAAAATACGAAATTAATTAAATTAATAAAAGAATCAAGACTTAGGATATTGTATGTAAAGCTTATAGAGATTGAACACGCATATTTTTTGCTACTTAGAAAATAAATATTTAAATTAATTCTTAATGACCATTCATCAATTTTAATTTGAAAAAAAAAATTAAAGAAAGCGTGCGTATATAAATATTGCTTGGTATATTACACACAATGAAAAACACAACGGACTCCGCAGACATTCAAATATTTCCATCATTTAATTTCTACTCGTATATGTTTTGCAAATTTGCAAGTCATAATATGCTAATTCCGCATCGTGAAGTTTAATAGAATTTTTTGTTCTAACAAAGTTATATGTCGCGTACTTTTTTATTATCCTACTACTACATTCGTTACCAGAGCTCATTTTTACTTGGCTGTTTCCGCAGCTGCACCAATTTACGTCACTCCAAACGATAATTTGCGCGTGGCGTGCGCGTGGTACCTGATTAGTCGCTTTCGCATTGATTATCGGACATAAACGGGTGTATGAAATTTCGATCACGTAGATGCGCATCTGTATGCGCCAGGCCGTTTATACGTATGAACATTAGCAACCTAACGAAAATTTACGTAGCACATGATGCGCAAATGTGACGGTCCTTGGTAAAAGCAAATGCTAATCAAATATATTTCACATTTTACTCACTGCATGCTGAATACTGTAGAACTTCCTAGAACGTCCTTCGGTGGTGCATAGTGAAATGCAATGATTTATTCAACTGTAACAAACATAAAAAATTATTATGTAAAGTTTTCACATATTTTACATTTATATTTGTATATTTTGCATATATGTAAAAATTATTAAACAAACAAATCTTTGTGTGTGTATGTAAAGATTTATTTGTTCAATGAATAAAAATCAGAATAAGAAAAAACTCAAGTGACTGAATCAAATAACTTTTTTTTTCTGAACGACTGCTCTTTTATAATTCTGTCTGAGTTATAAGCTTTTTGCACTCGTAGTTTCCCGTTTTTTTCTACAAATTCAAATCTGAAAAACATTCTCTTCATTATATTCCCATCCGATAAAAACTAAATCCACGTGAAATTGAATTATAGATACAAACTATTTGGCATGAAGACTAGGCCAGAATTCAAACCTATATCTTTCGCTTTCCAAGCTCTTAAACACCGAGCCATCTACGAAGCTTTGTGTAAACACTACAGCAAATAACTTATTTACATTATTGTTATTTTACATTATTTAATATTTTACACTAATAATTAATCTAGTACACATTAGTAATTACTCTAGTGCACATTAGTAATTACTCTAGTTGCGAATGTGTTGGGTCATTAAGTATGAAACTTGATACTTGACAAATATATGTGTTACACACACATATTTATGACAATATTTAATAACAATATTTATGTACAACTTATATAACACACACACACACATATATATATATATATATAATACATATTCGTACACATGTTAACTATATATAACGTGTTTTTTATTGTATACACACTACTTTTATTATTTATAGAAGATACTGTTTGTAATACTCAAATGATTATAAAAGAACTAAAAACTTGTCCAGAAAAAAGTTGTTCGATTCAGTTACCATGTTTGTTGCCATGTTTTTATTCTAGTTTTTTTTCAACACATAAATACATCTCTTGTCGAGTGTTTAAAATGATATTTTTTTTTAAAGAGAAAAAGAGATATTAACAACTATTAAACTTTATGAACACACGAGAAGAAAGACAAAACTGCTTTGCAGATATAGTTTTAGACATATATAGGATGACATTTTTGAAGTCATGATGAAAGATCTTAATTGTTGAAACCAATAATCTAAAAAATTGTTAAAGCATTTGTAGAGAATAGAAAAAAAGAAAAGTTAAAGACTTGTGTTTCGAGTAAGCAAAAATGATTAAGTATCATTTTTATGGTCAAATACACCGTTTCCGATCGCGAAATTTCGAGCGTTTAAATATAAAGTGTTTAAATATATCTCAGTACCAATAATCGATAAAACTCTTCACAATATTTAATAGAACAAAGTCTCAGTGTTGTACGAAAATAGGAGATAAGACTGCCAGAACTTGTAGAAATTGAGCAGCGTTGCACACTGTCTATACGATTTAGATATCGCACGTTTCCGGTCGATTTCAAGTGGTGAAAACAATCTCCGTAGTAATTATCGATAGAATTCTTGAGAAATTGTTAGAATAGAGTAAGAACTTCTACACGAGAATCAATGTAATAGAACTACCAGAATCCGTAGAAATCGAGCAGCATCTCTCTTGTTGTTAAAAATAAAGAAGTATTATCATAAAGTGTGATAATATATAGATTTTTTGTCTACACAAACACATACAATAAGTCAGAAATCGGGACACAAAGAAACATTCAGAAGCCGAACAACGCAACATGAAAAATCGGCGAGTTTCTCCGCTCTCTCGCATCACATTGTTTTCTCTGGCACAAAGTAAACGATAGCATAAATAGAAGAGTACACAAGGTAAACGAAAATAGCAAGAGGGACGAAAAATACAAGAAACGGGTGAATCAATTCGCGAACGGTCGAAAACGTGCCGAATGCACAGTCCGCTGGTCAGAAGAGAGACCTTGGTACCTGCTTGCTTTGACGACGGTTTTTTAGAAGTCAGAATCGTTCTGCTTACCGGCCATGTAATCTACGGATCACTGGCTCGGAAATATCCTTCGTGGATCGTATTTTCAGTGCCCGTGTAGCATCCTATCGAATGATTTTGCCGGCTGCAGTTCTTTAGATCTCACGGGGAATATAATATATTATACAGAGGCAGTTACGTGTAAATACAAACTTGTTGCCAACATCTTCTACGTGTCGTGTATTAAGCTACTTTTGAGCGACATTATTTTAAACTGGAAACGTGTTGCGCAAATTCACGTGCTTTCAAACCGATTCGACAATTGTATGTTATACGATTAAAATGAAATGCGAAGAAGTACACGAGGAGAATCACTCACGCAGTATATGCAAAAACTTTCTTCTAATATAAAAATTAATATTTTGTCCGCGTTGAAACGTAGTTTTCGACGAATCGTAAATCAAAACGCATTTGAAAGAACTTTTGACATTCGATGACAACTCAGGGAGAGGGGAGGGAGGCAAGTTTTCTTTCTCCTCTCGGAACTCTTTTGAAATATTTTTCTTTATCTGCGTATCATATCGGTCCCGCGTATCGCCATTTCCTCGGTCGCCGCATCGCTGTTCGATATTCCCTCTGGCTTCCGGAATTCGGCGCAGATAATCAGCGTAACGCGATTTGTTTTTCCACATCCGTGCCGCAAACCCAGTTCAGTCGATGTCTTTAGCGGAGATTTGAAAAAGCCCGTTGGAATTGAACGAAACGCGAGAGAGACCCACGGGATAACGAGGGAATTGCATTAGAGAGACCAACCCCCCGGTCGGTCCACGCTCGCGATAAAAGTGGTAGTACCATCGTTACAACTCCCCCGTTCATTCACGTAATTACCAATCATATTTTACTGCCAGAATGTGTTTCTCGTAGCAACAATCAATTTGGACAAGCAATTTCGCGGAGAGCTTTGAGAGCTCGCTAGGTTTTGGTACAAAACTAATGGGCGAACATTTAACAACAAGTTAGAGAACGTTCAAACGTCACAATTCGCTCAATTTTAAAATACGCGTCTCATTTTTACATTCACATATGATAAACAATTAATAAAATTATTTTATATTTGTTTTTAATTACTAACAATTTTCTTCTTCTCTCTCTCTCTCTCTCTCTCCTGTTATAGTCGTGTTCTCTCTAGAAACTGTTAACTTCGTTACGAACGTACGCCGCTATCTACCGCTATGTAAACGTTGTCGAAAGCGTAAATGATGGATATGATGATAGAAAAATCTCTTAAGAGATTATTAAAACATCTAAAGAATATTTTTTATTTGTTAGTTTAGAATTAATTTGTAACCGGGCAGAACTCATTGCGCGTACAAAATTTCTACCTAAATTAAATAATTTTTACTTTTCCGTTATACAATAGTAGTATCAGTAACTGGGAAAAAAAAAAAGAGAAAGGGCGTAAACGCGACTGTAATCAACAATAGCACTGATATGTATCCGACGTGACCACGTTCTACTTTCTCGCCTAATACAACAAGGCCGCACAGTATTTTTTCGTTACACGTCGTGTCGCCACGGTTTTTGAATATTGATCAGAGAGACCGTGCGATAAAAAAAAATAAAAAATAAAAACAAAAACAAAATAATAATAAAATCGAGTTTGTAACGCTTGCTGATATACATCGTATATGTTCTGTTTTCACGCGCGGAAGCTTACACATACCAACGCGTTCCAATCTGATATGATGAAAAGTGCGCACCTATTACAACCTTGATACGCTGGAGCACTGTGACTTGCAAGAAGTGGCGTGTTTCACCATAGATCGTCATTATCTCACGAAACCGTTGGAAAAAGAGAGACGATAAAAGAAAAACAAAAACTCAGCACGTTGCTTGTCGTACTGTTTTTGCACGACGGCAGCGGCTGCAGGTCGCGCATATCTGGTTTTGCGGTCCACCCCGTTCCGCGAGTATGAAAAGTTACATAGGTACGCGTAGATAGGGGAGAAATACCCCCCTTACCCCCCTCCCCTTTATCGTGGCAATGGTGACGTGGCGACGTAATCTATAGGGATGCCTTGCATTTTCAGTCCTCGTTCAGAGATGTGTTACATAGAGCAAGAGTGTGTTACATATAGCGCGTATATGTATATAACATATTCCGGGCAACGTGAATAAAAAATCGCGCATCTGCGAAATTGCCGTTTTTGAGTCAGATAACTGTCACAACTGTCTCGAGTGATTGATCTTTTAACAGTTTACGCAGTTGCACACGTACGCTGCAAGACGAATCTGAGAAAAATGACGGCGAGACTTCGGTTGGCAGCGAGACATATCGATAATTCGCGCGAAGTTGACCGACGTGTGAAGGGCCGATTGGCTAATAAGATTAAGCGAATTATTACAATAATTATTATAGATATTCGATGAGAGCTGATAATGATTACCAGCGTAATGTTACACGCGCAGTCTCTCCGCGACAGTGCAGTTAGAATGACATACCCACTGCGCTTCTAATTAACTTCGCCAGCTACTTCGATAACAATATCGGTTGTGCTTCGTTATGAAGTGCCGTAATGAATACAAATGCTTGCGCATCAAACTTCATTGCGTCACAGTTTGCTGCCGGTAATCGGAAAACTTGCGCACAGCGCGCAAGTATACACTGAGAAGATCGCTTTTGGAAAATTGAGGAAGAGAGAGAGTTTGGCTATTTTTTGAGAGAGTTGTTTAGCGAAATACCTTTTCGCAGATTCTGCCGTCGTTTCTTAAAATTGGAAGAGAGGATAAACTCTGTTTCGCGTAAACATTCTGAACGAGAAAACGAATCTGCTGGAGTGACCACTTGCAAAACGAATTTTCTATTCCCGAGACGGAGTTGGCCCGGGTTCTTCCTACTTCTTTTAGATGCGTGCGGCTTCGAATTAGATTCCCACGGCGAAGACCGGCGTTTCTAACTGAGAAAAATCTTCCTTCTCCCGATCTGGAGCTGAATAACGGCGCAACACCGTCAAAGCTATTTTCATCGTATTGGTGAAAAGACGTTATATACGTGCGTCCTAATAAAGAACGATCGGAACGCGCCGGCGAAACGTGCTGGAACGAAGCGAAATTTCTTCGTGCGGCACGAAACAAAAACCTAAAACGTGACGTTGTATGTATCGAACGATAACGAGAGAAGAAAAGAGCCCCATGGACAAGACGACGCTATTTTCCAGCGCAAGCTATAATTTTTGTTGTCAACGAGGCACTCGATTCAAGAAAGAGAAGGGAGAGGAAGAAAGAGAGAGAAGCACGGCGGGTTAATTATTTTTCTCCTAGTATTCGGACGTTAGAAGGGATATAAATTTCGCTTTCGCGCCACTTATATTGCAGGATCTCTTGTTTCGACCGAAGTAAGAAAAACGTATACCTCGTAATTGGTAAGCTTAGAAAGGCTTCGTAACGACTACTGTCTTCGAACACTTTTTTTCGAAGTATTTTCATATTATTATTCTCTTTTTTTTTTTTTTTCTATGCAACCACTCGATTAATAATCACATTTAACTGTCTAGTAAAATTAAAAAATATTTATTGTCACTGTTTTAAACGTTTCTTAATTAAAAAAATGTATCAATTATCGCATTCAAAATGAAAATATTTTTTGAAGAATCGAATTACTCGTTAGGCTGTTTTTATATTTCACAGGTAACGCAAAGATTGCGAAGTTGTAATCGCGACACAAGTATATAATTCTCATATCTCTAATTTAATATTAACGCAAACTGTGTGAACAGATAAAATATATAAATTGACGATATAAAGATATAATGTAATGAATATGATGTATATTAATTACGTGAAGTAATTTATTCGATGTAAATTTAATGATGTCGCTTGACTTTTGCGTCCCAATTCCATATCTCTTTCATAAATTACTTTAACAATATTTGTCTTGGATATGCGGACAATCGAATTTTAAAGAGTTAACTTGAGACATTCACATGCAACATTTAATCGATTCGTGAAAAAAAAAAGAAATAACAATTACTCGACAAGTTTCTCTCTACACGTTACTTCTTACGTACGGTATATATATATACACCCTCTCGCGAAATTCCCTAGACGTAATTAAATGATACTCAGGGATACTGCGAGAGAGAGAGAGAGAGAAAGTTACCGACCCAATTCTCGTCGAGAACAGGGCCGATGAAAGTCTAGAGAGTCACGACTTCTCATTTGATTCGACAGTGTGAAATCGAATCTAGACATTGTGGTAGGAGAGTTGGATCGCTGTAATACGGTAAGATCCTCTATTGGGAGCTTTTTCGACTTCCGTTCTTCTCTTCTCCGCAAAACATATGTTGTATCTGTCGGAGATTATTAAACGGAATTAACCGAGGTAGAATTTTCCCGCAAAATATACGCATATATATATATATATATAATAACACATTTCACATAACAGCGCGATTACGAAACGTCGAAATTACCGAAGGTACAAAATGAAATTTTATCTGATGAACTTTGACCTTCCGCGTGTATTGATATTGGTCGACCGCGATAGAGTTGCTCTTTGCTCAGTGGGTCAACTAATTTGACTGTGTAAATACCATATTGGTTCATCCAACTGGCCGCTGCGATCTAACGCTGAGATCTACGCGCAACGCTTCATCGGATTTCGTTTCGCCTTAAATCGTTGTTACGTGCGCTATTTGTCCTCCGTTTTATTCCTTAAACCCAATCCCGCTAACTATATATACACGATCACGAAATCCCGCTACAAATGCTTTTCTCTTTTCTTCCTGTGATCTTTTTTTTACTCCTTTTTATCCCCCCGTCGCGTCGCTATTGCGAACTAGGAACGAGACAAATGCGAAACGGTCGTTTCTTTCTGCTACCTCTTTTCTTCGCTCCTCTTTGCTTGCACAAGTAAACACAGAGTAGCCAAGGGGGTGAAGTTGCATCGCCGTTGTCTCCCAACGAGTCCCAAGATTAAGAGTTCTCACCTTGATACAGGACTGCTGGAAAACGGTTGACACAATAGCGTCGGAAAGGTGAGACTACTGGAAAACTTTTCAGGGAAGATGTATCTCTCTTGGCACTTCAACGTCGGAGTGAGAAAATGGGTTACGACACGACCCTGTACGCGAACGGATAATACCCCTTTCAGTCAACCGCCTACCGAAAGAAAGACCTGGCAAAAGCTTGCAGATAGATGGGAGAGGAGGAAAAAAAAAAGGTTTTTTAGAGTTTTATTAAGAGGGCTGACGCATTAATTTTTTGCACGAAACACTTCATTTTCAGGTGAATTACGAATAAGTTGTTTTTTTCTCGCGGAACAAGACGTTACTTTGTCACGGGACGACAGTCCGATTTTTTGTATCCGATGAATATCCTCCTCTTTTTTGGCTATTGTGTCTTCACGAAATGAAAGAAACCGCGAAATATCTGTGTAGCTTTTCGCGTATTCTCTTCCTTCTTTTTCTTATTGCGTTTGTGTATATCGGACAGCTATCACAATAGGACAATTTCTTCTCGTGCATACAATCATAAGCGATGTACATCTATGTAGTAATTTTTTGTAAACTAAAATAGAGAAAGAGAGAGAGAGGGAGGCAAAAAATGAAAAAAATGATACAAGTCATAAATATCGCTGTATTGTTTTCATATTTCGTTAAGGCAGTTTTATATTCATATACGTTGCTCTTTTTTTGATGTTGTTGTTTACTTTCTTAAAAAGGCAACAGAATTATTTATTTCTGTATTTTTTCTCTCTAGATAACAAAGGAGTAGAACATAATTATTTATCTTGTTAGCAGGAGAGAGGCTGCCGGCGCTGTTCCCATTTTACAACATCACCATGTATATATCCCGGTAACAGCTTTCTATTCATGCTCTCTGTACTTTGCTTACTTTGCAGACGGATTAGCAGTTCCAACAGTTAGTCGAAATTTACATTACGTTGGCGGCAATCGATAAACACTTTTATCCGCTTTCGCGAAATACTCTCTGTGCGATCGAGCAAATATTTTTCGCATCTTTTCACGTACACGCTGTGTGTACTTTTATTGCAACAATAGAATACTCAAAAGTTTCAAGACGTGCTCTCCGTTATTTTATGTGTACATTCCAAGCGGAACTTGCAAATTTGATTTTATCTAAAAATGTTCCATCCGCTTTGAATCAAAATTTCTAGCGTTCTAATGCCGCCGTTAGAATTTCCACATTGATTTTTGCAGTTAAATCGTAGTTAATAAGTCGCCGTCGCGACAACGCGACTTTATTTGTACGCTTCAAATTAAGTGAAATTCCAAAGGGACAAGAGAAAGGATCCTTTTCAAAAGGATTATATACAAGAGGTTTTGCTGCAGAATAAGTGCGATGCCGTGGCCGCTCATCCGAGAAAGTAGCGCGCGCTGTCGCGCGCACGTTTCGAGGACAATGGATGTAGTACAGCGATATCGAAATAGATATTTGCTTCCGGGCGTCGGGAATCTGTAATCTCGCGCGCATTTCATGCGAGTTTCTGTGAGGGTGGCGTTTTCTTTCGTCGTCGCGCGGGCGCGCGCGCGTAATATCACCGCGAAATTGGAGGTTGCTCCCTGGGAGACATAATCGTACTCGCAAACGGCCGCTTTGCGGATAACGCTACAAAACTCGATCTAAAACCATTCGAGCGCATCGGATACCAATCGCGCGCGGGCAATGTAGATAAACTCGGTGGAAGAAGCTATGATGCGGATCGCTATAAACATCACGTGCTAGTGTTAAAAAGCACGTGCATGTGTACGTGCGTGCGTGTGCGCGCGCGCGCGAATACCGCATGAAAACTGATGCAAAACTGCCTCGAAAACAAGCTTTTGATACGCCATCGAGAATATAATGTTTCGGGTATCAACGCAGGTACACATTGTCATAAACGCACTTCGCTTCTTTAAAATGAACAAGTTGATCATCTCTCGCGAGTGTCTCGAGCGTTTCAATTCTATATTTGCGTCAAATATCATATCGCAATATTATATGTTTTAAGAGACGATATTATTAATAATTATTTACTTATTTCAACTGCAGAGAACGTATTTTTTTTTTTTTTTTTTTTTTTTTTGATTGCGTATACACTGCAATTAAGTAGCGAATGACATTCCCGTACTAAATATCTATATACACGTATATAAGTATACATATACTTATATACTATAGCTTTACAAGCTAATTGGACAAGTACGAAGGAAGACGAGATATCCGTGCGCGTACTGACTTTCGAGAAGCTTTTAAAGTGTCCTGCTTTTACAACTTGCCGGTGTTGTTATCCGCATGTGTCGTTAAACCGTAATGCGGTAGGTACATAGCAAGGCTCTCTCTCCCAAACCTTACCTTTATCGGAAGCATCATGGGGTCGTAATGTCGAAACGTGTCGTTGTAGCGTAGCTCGTTTTCTGAGGACCATATACGCGCTATCTTTCTCGTCGAGTTGAGTGTCATCGATATTCGAATTCGTGCTCTCTCGTCGTCGTTGTGACTTCGCCGTTATTCTTGCTATTACTATTCTTATTATTTTTATACAAAGTACACATTACATGTTTCATATGTAAGCTCGATTATGCATAAAAGATGCGCGACGTTTTGCTATTTTATATTTTCGTATGTCCTCTCTCTCTCTCTCTCTCTCTCCTTCTCTCTTTCTCTCTCAAAAAGTTCGATATTTAAAATTCACAATCGATATTGATATTAATGGCGTTGCCATGGAAGACACACAGAGAAGCGTCTACTTGCGATACTTCCTCGAGCATGAAGAGTATCACGTGCAAAGGTTGATATTCCCAATATAACCCAGGCCCATGATGGTATATGTTCTTATCGATCTATAACAGCTCGAGTGAAGAGCTTTATCGAAGTGTTCGCACAAGCTAAAGATATGCACATGTGTGTAGACTGTGTGTTCGTGTTTTCTGGAGAAATATCGTTTATCTACGCTTTGCAATTTTTTTTTTTTGTCGCAATATCTAAGAGCAAATTTTGAACGAACGATATCTCGATTACGTAAAATGTATTGAATATTCACAACACACACACACACACACACAAAGAAATATTACGCGTATATATTGAATCGCCTTTCTATATTTTGTTTTTATTTTTTGTTTTTTAACATCGATATTTATCGGTAGAACGTGTTGTTCGCACCGAGTCAGTCTTCGCATTAAACTTGAGTTTATTGAAATGCCATCACGAGTCAAGCGTTTAAGATGGCAGTCGTTGTGGAATTTCAATTTTGATCCCTCGAGAGACGAAATGTCGTTCCTTGATGATTATAACCGTGCCTAATTATTATATTGTCAGCGCATTCCACGAATGTTTTCTCTTTCTCTTTTTTCTCTTTTGCTCTCTCTCTCTCTCTCTCACTATATAATCTCTGAAATATTAATAATTACTTGGAAATTTACAGATTTTATCGGAAACATAAATGACAAATGACGAAGGAAATGTTTAACAAATAAAACGGGAAGCGAAATATCGTTTTTTCATTCAAACAATGCCTGAAACGGCGATTTCACCGGACATCGTTTTTAACTTTCGTAATTATCTGTAAGGCACGTGATAATCCATAACACGACAACAATGCGATTTAATTTAAGATACTTATCGAGTTTGCGCTGCATTAATTACAAAGCAATCGCTCTTTTCGTGTCTCTTTTTTGTGTTCTCTTTCTCTCTCTCTCTCTCTCTCTCTCCCGTCTACATTATCGATTATATACTTTGTTCTACGGATTACAAAAGTATACATAGTTCGACGCATGCACCAATATACACATATCGTAAAGTACAACGTGCGCCGTGTGTTCTAATCTGTTTATTTTAAATTACTCTCTCGAAATTACTCGCGTCTTTTTTTTGGTTTTTTTTTTTTATTTTGCCAAAAGTGCTTTCGGATTTCGATTTCCAATGCTTTACGACAACGTTAGGCAAATTTAACGACAAAGAAAATCGCTATCGAAGAATAATGTTCGTTTTACGTAGGGTGTATGGCAACGAATGCATGATTAGATTTCACAGATGTAAAGCCAAGGTGTGAGGAGTGCATAAAGTTCTGGAAAGCATTACCATAAAAGCAGATTGTCGATAAGGGTTTCTGGTGTAAGACTGGGAGAGAAACGATATATTTCGATCAATGGTATTGCTATAGCTATTTACGCGATTGTAATTCGCGACCAACAATCGAACACAAAGAACTTTTTCATACAAAGCTCTTAACGCTCTTTCGATACATTATTTTTTTCACACGAATTTCACGTTCAATTATTATATTAAAAAGAAATTCCGCGCGACACAACATAATAAAACATTAGTTCGTAATATCTGAAATTAAGGAGCGTGGTTTAATTAGGAAGCGACGACAATTTTCGTTTTGAGGAGTTTCGAAAGAGTATTTACTCCGTTACGACTACGTTAACCTAGCGGAGAGTGGTTATTCATGTTAACCTATCTGCCCGAAGTCATCCACCTCTATAGTCACGTCAACCACTAAACTTATCTGTTGTACACGGAGAAGTGTTACCCAGCGTCCCGTTGTTATATCGCGAATACACAATGCGCGACTACTACGACGAAGATATTCCCACCTGAACTTGCTCAAAAGGTACGTTATATGTCTATTTATCTATGGAGCAAAGTGTAGTCACGGGACATGGATATAATTATCCCCGAGTTCTCTGTTACAAAGGAATGCGTATTATAGCCTGTGTAAGCCGTTTGTGTCTCTGTCTCTTGAGATGCAATCGGTACACCGGCGTCATAATACTATCACTTCTAAGATATCATTGCACCCAACGGCGTGTATGAAACAAGGGATAGTGAATGAGAGAATGCGTGTGTGTATGTGTGCGTTATCGCGATATCAATATTTCCGAAAAAAGTAAAAAAAAAAAAAAAGAATATCAATATCTGCGAAAATATTCGAACTTTTTAACAGTAGAACAAAAATATAGATCATCTAGAAACGCGTTTCGCTTCGCCAAGCAAATCACATTTTCTGGAATTTAGTTTTTGTTACACAGACAAGAACACCGTCTTCGTATTTCAGAAAAAAAAATAACGTACGCGTCAAGTGAAAATAATCTGTTTGAGAATTGCCAGAATAGTCCGTAAAACTCTATTAAATTATAGGAAGTGCCGTTTTTTCTTTTCTTTTTTTTTTTTTTTTCGATGAACCGATAATTTCGTGGCGTTTTTTTGCTCGCGTGAGTAGATCCAATTTTTTTGGACCAACCGCATACGCCAGGCCGATGTGTTATCGGCTCAACTTTACGACCCGTATCCTAAGACCGTTTGTTCAGCTTGGCAGCGTTATATTCAGCATTCACGACTTATGCGCTCAATTGTTGCGTAAAAGTTCGCGCGCAATAATCAAATTTAATTTGCGAAGTTTAATTTAATTTACCGTTTCATTAATAATGCATACGACGAAGAAGGAGTAAATTTATGTATATCTGCGACCGCGTTTTCAGTTTGCTCAACGCAATGCACAGATACTTCCGTTGTTGCGCGTTTACGTTCATTTCGCTCATCTTCGCAAGTAGAGAAGAAACGGTATACTCTGACCAGAAGACGCGTCGTCGCTTCCTAGAGATTCTGGTGCCAATTTAATATAAGAATACCAATTTAATATAAGTTTCAACACGTGTATAAACTCCTGAAAATGTTGCTGCTAATTGACAATTTCAATTTGCTCGAATTAAACACAACATACGCGCGAAATAGTATCCGAAGAGAAGTCGAAATTGTCGTGCAATTAAAATAACAAACTTACAAACGATTCTAAAGCTCTTATCGCAGATATAGATATATCTGCGTCAAATAAATATAATCGTAATTACGAAGAGAGAACGCGTGTTGCGCGTCGTCACATGATAGGACGCGTGTTTTAATCGCAAGCATTTGACTCAGATTTTAAGATACGACATAGCAGCGAGCTCGCTACGAAACAACAACGGTCATCGCACCGAGTGGAATATAGTGGGAAGCACCGTTCGATGCGGGGGTTACCGCACGATATTCCCCGGTTGCCTTCTGACGTAACATATTGCATAGAGATACAATCGGCGCCGGGCGTTTGACACACTCACGTATATATATGCACATCTAACGCGGTCGATCCTCCGATACGCAGAAAGCGACACGTGGGGTCGTGCTTAACCCTGGCCATTATTCTCGGCGTGGATGTGATGGTTTTTTTTTTTTTTTTTTTTTTTTCGATAGAGGAACTGTGTGTCCTGTGTGAGCTTTCTTTTCATTATCTTGCACAGATTTCGGTTCGCGATCTGACTCGCGAATGAATGACATGATGATGGCACAATAGGGATTGCGGGATAGCACAATACTTTGAGAAAATATCTCTCACTCCCTTTGACACCGGGATCATAAAGCGATTTGCGGGATTGCAACAACATAGATTTGCGATTCTTTATTTTTCTTTTTTTCCATCGTGACGGCATTCCCAGGAGGCAGCATCTTTTTCCTGCGAGCACAAACGCCGTTGACGCAGAGATGTTTCAAAGGATCTTTTCACACCGAAGCTGGAGTTTCTTCCTCGTCCACTTATCCTTCCTTTTATCTTACGGGCTTTATTTGATTGTCCGAAGGGAACAGCTGGAAGATTGAAGGTAGAGACTCGTTGCGCGTAACGACTAAAGAATCGAAAGATTGACGAGAGAGAGAGAGAGAGAGAGAGAGAGAAAATGAGCGAAGAAAGAAAAGTTTGAAAAAAAAGAGAAAAGTTGCAAATTCTTGTTTTACCGATATAACTTCCAAGAGCGTGTGTATATGTGCGTGCGATATAAGCGTAAAAGAATAAAATAATGGGGCTCAAGATTAATTATTCAAAGAAGCATTTACGATGATGGATGCTAAAACGAAAGAAGAGACAGTCGGGGGGAAACGTCACGGGTAGATTAGCACAGTCAACTTTTAACTTCGTCGACTTCTTCCTTTCGTTCTTTCCTTTTACATCACAGCGTACTTATCGTTTCCCTTTTTCCTATCCGACACACCTCGCAAGCGGTACTTTTAACTTTCATGACGTACTTTTCTAACTGCGAGCTTGTATCTCGGATAACGAGGGGCGAAGTGTGACGTAAACTCCCTCTCCCCCTCCCCCTCCCTTCACTCAAAACGAAATACTCGTTGTGGTACAATCGTGGCTTCCGCACGTCCTACTTTATATGCAAATGTATGTACGTTAACGTATTTATGAGCAAAACATTCTATATAGCCGCTGCGCCTAGGAGCGACAAACTTAATAGACTCTGATTGCTCGACCTGTTTGCATTTCTGAAGATTTCTCTCTCTCTCTCTCTCTCTCTCTCTTTCTTTCTCTTTATCTCTCTCTCTTTCTTACTCTCTCACTCTCGAACCTATTGTGTTATTCAAATATTTGTTAAATTAATTACTTTGTCTTGTAACTTTGAGAAACGTATAATCCATTCGTAATCACCCCCATTTCTTCCTCGTTACCTTCAAGTACAATATAAGCACGTGAGCGTTAACAATGTTATCGGGACACACACGCAAAACACACAAAGATAAGAGGAAACTAATAGCGGTTGAGCAAGAAACATATACAATCCCAAATGACTTTTGCGCTTATTGCGCGCAAGATGAAATAATATTCTTAAAGCTGGTAATGGTAAATATGAGGTTTATATGAGTAACGAATAGATCTGGATTCAAAGGGGAAACACACGGCTTGGGGAATTGCAACCGGTAGAAAGCACAGGCTGCGCCCCCAAACTCGTGGTGCCGCTTTGATTGAAGACACACATGTTCCTAATATCAAGATTCAAGAGCCGGTAATTCCAAGTGATTAGACCAAGCGTGTATTGCCATTCCAATCCGAAGGTTTCCTTTTGACATAGCATTCTCCAAAGTTTTGAACCTGAATTCTCCGTCTCCCGTTCTTCCTCTCTTTCTCTTCGATACGCATACATTTTCTCACGCAATTTGCATACGCTCGGATATATGTGAGAAGTTGAAAACAAATTAGGACACGAATCGTGATGTAGATATACTTACATATGTAGACATATGTGCACAAAAAACGTAAGTGATGTTTTTGTAAATTTAAACATCGTTTAAGTTTTTTTTTTTTTTATCGTATTGCGAGACTTTCTCCTTAGTCTCTCTCGAATTTATAAAAAAAAAAAAGTGATATTTAAGTTGTATGAAGATCTCGTGATAAAAGTGCGAACCTTGAATTCAACAAGATTTTGATTCATCGCCGTGTTCTTCAGCGTACAAGCGAGTGGGAAACAGAGATCTTGAAATATCACAAATAATCGAGTTCAACGTGTTCGAATATCAAAGCATTGAGTAATGCCAGTGGTGGTACATGTCTGTGTGTACCCTACTGAATTGGTAGCTGAGAAACCGTCCGTTCTAACGGCAGTCAATTTGTAATCACAGAAATGGGCAATTCCGCATCTATGTATCTACAGTTCGCGTACCGTCGGTAATGGCCTATCTGCCAATGCGCGTATATATATGGTCAAGATATGCACATCATCAACCGTACACAGGATGTCCTTTCAAATTCGCCTGATTATTCGCCGTCATTCGTAAAGCTAAAATTGCACATCGTCGAGTATCTGAACGGACAGTAGACCGCAAAGCATTTATGTGACATCTGCGGCAACTGCGGGGTAAAATCACGTATTCAATTCACGCTGCAGGAAGAGGAAAAGGACATGACGAGCAAGTTCCATCAAATGTAAATACGAAGTATTTACAGGAAAGTTTCCTCGGATGTGCTTTCAGTTTGTTAATACGTGCTAAGAAAACAAAAAAAAAGAAAAGAGAAAACTTCGAATCCGCTATAGATTATAAAACATCGGAACTCGTTATAGCTAATACGCGCAACAGACCACGCAATTAAGCGCGTAATCGGTTGCCAGAAATTTTAGCCGATTACAATGACTTATGAAATTGAGATTACGCGGTTTGCGCCAAGTGGGTCGGGGTATGTCAGAGGTAATTATTGGTCGAAATCACGTAGCAAACTTTAGGGAACGTTTAGATCGATAGGCAAAATTCTGCCATTGGCCATCGCGCAAGTTGCGGCAACTTGCTGGCTGATAGAGTGAATTTCTGCGCAAGGCGTCTTCTATCACACAGTTTCTAGTTTTGTATGTATGTATGCACATTGTGAAAAAAAAAAACTAAAGTAATAGCAAGTAAAGTCTGAATGTAGGTTAACACTTCCTAAAACTGTACCTAAACCGCGTGGAAAGCTCAGGTGTTCTTCGTGTAGCTGCCTCGTGTCTTAGTTTTCGCGCTTGGTTATAGTTTCATCGCTAAACAATAGATTGCGGGATGAAACAGATGTATAGATGGTTAAACGGACAGATAGATAGGGGTTGACAGACGAATAGATAGAGGTTAGGGAGGTAAATGGATAGGTAGATGGATGAGTAGGTAGAGAGGTGGGAAGTTAAGTAGATAGGTAGGTAGATAGGTAAAAGTAAGTAGATAGATAAGTAGATAGACATATAGAAAAAGCGAGAAGGAGAGAGGAAAAGAGACGAAGAGAGAGAAGGAATGGGAAAGAGAGCAACATTAATGGATAAAATAAGAATTCTCGAGGAAGTTAGTGGGATAATATTTGCCTCTTCTTCTCTTCGTTGCTTTTTTTTTTGTTTCGCTCGCGCGCGCGCGCGCGTGTGTGTGTGCAAACCTATCGACTTTCATAAAAATATCTCAAAATGCTAAGAAAATACAACCCTCACTTATGAGAATGAAGAATCAGTAGTAGTCTCTCGCGCAATGCTATTTTCTCTTTTCCTTCTTACTTTTCTATCTTTTTCAACGCTCTTCTCTCGCAAAAGTATTCTGGAAATTGAAATATTACCACTAGCTGAAGGAAGGTAACGTCTAAACTATTTGGCCGTACGCCAGATCTCGGCTTTACGTCCCGATTACAACCGAGCGAACGTAATCTTGCGTAGATACCAACGGCTAGAACGAACTTGGCGCTGCCGACTTCGCAAGAAATGTGCATAATGAAGGAGAAAGATTTACGAGTTATAAGTTACTTCTTTCGAAAACAGCCCGATTATTCTTAACGCGAGCGTTGTCTGTCGCTCGCGTAGAAGCGTTTACGCCATCTATTTCATTATGTCGTTCGTCATACGTGCGTATGACGTTCGCTTATCTTTCGAATTTATTTTTTTTTCGTAATTTTAAATGAAGTTTCTCCTCGTTGTTAATTAAATTCAATACTCCGGTATTTACTCTCTCATATAATCGCATAATCATCAATCATCAATCATGTATAAGCGTTTGTTTTCTGCAACACGCGTAAACGTGCGTTGCAAACAATGCAGATATATCGGCTTTAGTCGTTTTAGCAATTACATCATCTGTACCGTGTAGTGTGTGTATATAATATAACGAGAACGAAACATACGAAAGCCGCTTATTTGAAAATGTTTCCGACTTTTCGTAAAAGGGATGTGAATAATTAGTCAAAGTTAATTAATCTCCTATTGTCTGTGTTTCCGATATACAAAATGAACTCGCAGTAGTTTCGCAGCAGTTCATTAAAAAAAAAAAAAAAAAAAAAAAAAAAAAAAAAAAAAAATAAAATTCTCATGTTTGTATGTTTTCTGCAAAATAATTTTATTTGCTCTGCGCAAATAGAGAATCTCGAATGGAGAACAAGAGAGTTTAAGATTAACTATCTACGGTGTACAAAAGATAGCAAATTGTTTGTAAATTCTATATAGTGTCCCGCGTGCTGTATCACGTTTTCATTTTCCATTCACCTATGTATTTTTCGGATTAAAGTAAAATACCAATTGTTTTTGTATCGTTATCGCGTGCAAACAATGTGCAAAATATATTCTTTTGCTTTCCCCATCGCAGTTTTTATTACGCGTTTTCTTATCTCCCCGCTGTAATTGCTGTTCCATTACACACACACACACACACACACACACATACACGCGCGAAACCTACATCTGTGCGTATATTAGTTATGACGCTTTGCCGACAATAATCACGATAATGGAATTGTCAGCGTCGTTCTTGCGGCCGAAAGGTCGTCACTGCGAAAATTTATTATGCAGACCAACCTATGCATGTACGTACGAGTCCGCGCATATATACGTCATTCGACGGTAACGACGACGCCCGACTCAATTAATGCCACGCTAATTGGCGCCCTGGTCGTTCCGGTCTGGTCGGTAATTTCATTTCGTCGCAGCATCGCTTGAGAACATTTTCGCATAAACGACTTTCTGACAAACCTGCTTACACGCAAGCAGATCGATCGATCTGACAATCGACCGCGACTATGTATCATTAATCATACGTATGATCTTCGCAACTGTTATTACCGCAATCGCGTTCCTTGGCAAAATTATTTTAAAGAAGAGTGTCTTCCTTAAAAAAAAAAAATTGTTTCATTATTTCGCGATTTGTAGAAGAAAAATGTGAATTTTGTTTTCTTACTTCTAACAAGCAAACAAGACTCGAGTTACTCCTTTGTTTCCCATTACACCGACCGCTGTTCCTCTCGAGTACACGGAACTATTGTGCAAGAGAGGTCGTTTCACTTTCCACAAAAGCATTTTTCTTTGTTGATCATGCATGTACGGCTGTACGAGCAACCAATGGCGCGCGCAAATCCTCGGAAAAGACGCCTGCCCCAAGTTTAATGGAGTATCGATGACCGTGCAAGGTGGTGCGAAGAAGTGGTGGGGTCCGAAGTGCTGTTTGGTGTGTCGGCTGTTTCGCTCGAGAGAGGAAGAGAGGCATCGAAGAGTCATCGACGTCGTCTATACGAGAACCAGATGCCCCGAACTCGATTGAAGGTGCCGATAAATTGAATAGAGAGATCTACAGCCGCGCGCGCGCAAGCCGGAAAGAAGAATCGCGTAACTATGTGCTCGTAACTATGTGCTCGTAACCATGTGCTCGTAAACCCAGGCTCGTATACGAGATTACAGATCGCGTTCCTGTCGATCTATTATTGTTCATCGAGGTGAAGAGCGTGTCCTCCTTGCGGAAGACTATGTACGTGTTTGCAAAGTGAATTTGAACGAAAAATTCTGACTCGCATAAGTTATCTCGATATATAAGACAGTTAAAGAGAATTAGAAAGAGAGAGAGAGAGAATTTTGAATCATTATGATATAAAAATCATTATGATATAAAAACTTCTTTGAAAAAAAAAAA